>CM076572.1:981037476-981267659 GCA_034641835.2 Pinus albicaulis
CGTTCAAGTCATGGAGAGCTTACTGATATATTAAGGAGAGCATGTTAATGCATTGAGAGAGTATAATATCAAAACAAAAAAATGTTTGGCCAATTGACATCTCAATTGTTAGAGTCCTCTCAGTCTTAAAACCCCTTGCCATTGATGTCAAGGGGGAGGTAAGTAGAATTCTGGAGCAATAAGAAGTGTTTTCTCAAGAAAAAAAGGAGGAGTAGCATAGTTTTTTCATCATTACCAAAGGGGAAGATTGATGACATTATTGTCATTGATGGAAAAAGACCAGCAAAAGCAAGGTATGCAGCCAGAGCAAGGATCAAAGGAGAAACATAGGAAAATGAGTTGAATGATTAATGTCAATGAATGTCGCTAATATAATTGCAAAGGTGAAAGTGATGTGAAGTGCAAAGGCTGAAAAATAAATGTGAAGGTTGGAATTGTTAAAATGGAACATAAAACATTGAGACAAAATTTGAAAAATATATATGTTTCATTGAATAGAAATGTAGATAATATGAATATGATTGTCTCTTGTAATCATTACTGATTGATTTGTTTTACTTCAACTTTATTTTATATTACAAATTTTCCTTCAAAACTGAAAATGAAGAGACATGCTTATGAGTAGTTTTTGGAAGTCCAAGAGACAAAAATTCATTTCATATTCCTGCAAAGAATACAAACAACCAAGATAGATTGCTTATAAAATATAAAATTCGGAATGGAAACCAAAAAAACTTTTGGAAGTGAAACAATCTACATAAGAAATTTGATGACTAGCAGCAGAAGAGACACAAAGTGGAAAAGGAGAAGTAGTGCAGCAGTAGACTTGACAGCAGAATTGTAAATGGCATAACCAGCATTTGTGACTTGATGTTGTGATTGAGAGATTTTTGTCCCTTTCTAAGTTGTAGATTAAAAATAATAGGTTGTAGCCTATTGAGGTAGGAGCCTCCTATGGGTTGTAGCCTGTAGAAAATTTGTGGGAGTTGGAGATTCCTTTGAGGTAGGAGCCTCTTGTAGGTTGGATCCTACAAAAATCTGATGTAATAAGGAGTAGAAATTTTCCTTCACATCACTTTCAGCCTAAAATTTGTGGTTTTCTCCCTTCGGGGTTTCTGCTTATATCTAGTGTCTTCATGTATTCGTTCTTGAATGTTGTGTGAATGATATTGAATTCTTGGTAAATAAATCTGCAAATTTCTCTCTTTGACACTTGCAAAAGGAATTCAATAATAATAGAGCACAAACATAAACCATTACTTGCATAAGAAGAAAAATAAATTGAGCAAAAGTAAAGATTTTATGTTACTCATTCACCCCCCTCTCAATAATTCACAATCATAAATATTAGGGAACCCATTCTAACTTGACATGTTTAGGATTCGACTCCCCTTAAAGCCTATACAAAATTTTAACCACATATGCATGAGGATTTTTTAATAGTATAATTGTGTAGAGCCTATTTGATTTGGTATTAAATCCTACATAATCATTTACCCAATACCTTATGCATCCAAATGGGTCAATTTTCTATTCTTTTACACTCTTTACTCAAAATTACTCATATATTGTCTATCAAGGTAAATATCTGGTTGACTCAATTTATATATTTGTTGTAAAAGCTCGAGCCTCCATGAATCTATAACTTTATTGGAGTCATTTACATTTGAGCAAGTTTTAACATGAGTGTGGGATATAATCCAACTTACTAGGTCATAACAAGGAAGCATGACAAGTCTGGTCGCAACCTTATGTTGCTTCATTCTCTTGATGTTTACAATATTATCTGAGTTGGAGCTTGAACCTTATTTTGATCCACTTTCTTCAGGTTTTCTCCAATTTTCATTCTCAAAAAAATCATACATTTTTTCCCAAGACATAGTTCAACTTGATGGGGTTTTGTATGTAGTATCTGAAAAGAAATTCAAACTAGGGTTCTTCTCCTCAGTGAACTCAACTTTGTGTTCTAGTCCTTAAAACTTGGGCCTTGATATTCTAAACAATCGGCTTAATTTCTTTAGACTTCCCTTTTCTACCAAATGGAATTGTGCAGGATAAAACAATGATATTGAGGGGACATATTTGTCATGAAATAAAAATAAAAACATAATTTAACTCAAAAAGTTATGTCTACAAGAAAATGTTTTCTATCGTCTTTTCCATGCATTCTAGCATTAGCACTAGGTAACCATTCAAGGGCAACAAAACCATTCAAGAGAGGGCATGGAGAGGAAGGGCATGGAGAAGGGACTAGATACCATGTTGTGGGGATGTTTCTCTATAGTTTTCATATTTTTTATGGCTAGTACAAGTATTATGACAATAATTTCCCTTGTGCTTGTGCCTAGTAAGAGCCATAGAAGTTGGGGAAGATTTCTACTAAATTTGTGGGAAAAAATGGGATGGTTAGAGATAGATACCATGCATGGAATGTGAACCAATAGTTGAGGCAGTAACTTTAGACAAGCAACATTTTTATTGTTACTCATTGACTACCATAAGGTCATAAGTTCTATATCCCCAAGTTATTACCAAAAGGAAAACAACACATTGGAATCTTCTATACACATTGAAGAAAGGGAAAAGTACTCAGAGGGACTACTAAGAAAATAAAGAGTAGGTCTTATTTGTGTTGCCTCCCTTCCCATACTCCCCTCTTGTAATGTTTCTTCTCATGTTTTGACATACTCATGGATATATTTACATTCCAACCCAAATGCATATCTTAATTTTTTCTATACATTAGCTCTAAGCTCTATGATATGTGCATGTAGAGAATCCATATACAAATGTTTAAGGGTATGCATAATCATAAATTTATTTGGTTTATTTTAGATGAAATTATGTGAAAATTAATGCACAAACTATGGATGGTATAAATGACATTGATATGAACATTAAATTGGAATTATATGTCATACCATAAATAAATAAATTAAATAAATAAATTGGATTTTTTTTTGTCTGTCAAGTTGTATGTGATCCTTCAGGCTTGACCTGTGGCTTGAGGAGTCATGACCTAGAGGCATCTAAACTTTCAAAGTCACCCGAGGATTGCACCCAACCTAGGCCACACCAACCCTTAGTTGACTGGAATTTTTAGCATGTCTCCTCCCCCTAGCATAGGGCACAACTACCCCCCGTGAGGTTTGATCTCAGGTCGCCTTGTTGACGAGGCTCATCCTCAACCGGTTGTGCTGGTGGGACTTGAAATAAAAAAATTGGATGTTATTTTGAAACTTGTTGGGAGATATACTTATTGGGATATGTGTATTTTTTTAACTTTTTTTCCCCACATTTCTAGATAAACTTATCAACCTAGACTAGTGTGCCTCACCCAAGGGTGCTTAAATTGGGAACTTGTTAGCACAAACCTAATGAAATTCCCAACAACATTATTGACAACAAATTTACCTTTAACTTATGCCAACTAAGTTTGAATAGGTTCCTCCTTGAGGTACTCTAATGGAAAAAAACAAAAGACATTATGTTAAGGTTTCGAGGGCATCAATATTATGTCTCTTAAAGGCTTCATCAACTTTCCAAATTAAGAGTATTTACCAAACAAACTTTTAATGGCAATAAGTAGTTTATATAATGATTTTATCACTTCTAATTCCAAACATTGTATGCCATTTGAGTTAACAACCCATCTTTTGCACTTATAAGCTTCCATCTTATATCAAGATTATAAAATTATTTCATTGGATGACTTTGTGGTTGTATCTCAAAGGAAGAATGAAAATTTCATGGTCTCTATGAAACTCTGAAGCCATTATCGACTACTAAATGGGTTAGTAGGTTATCATCCTGCTATATAATGAGATACCCAAGTTTTCAGTCATCTTGTCTTTATAATGTGGCTAAAGAATCTATCGTACTACTTTGTAAATAGAGTAGGATGATGTCAAAGTGTGAGAATGTAGGGTGGAAAGCAATATCAATTCTTATTGTTAAATTGAAAAAGTCACAGAGAGAGCCCAATGTGATTGTACGTAAATACTATGGAATTTCCTTGTGAACATATCAACATGCAAGAGGATTACGTACTATGGAATTTCCTTGTGAACATATCAACATACAAGAGGATAAGCTCAGAGAAGCATTAGTTTTATGAGGGAATAATGTGGTGACAAAATGAGAGAAAACCTTTGGAACCCATGTTCTAAAGATAAACAAACATAAAAAGAATAACACCATATTCTTTAGTTTTTAAAAAATTGTATAATAATCCTTTTTTATATAATTTTTCTTAAAAATTATAATATAAAAATTCATGATTTTTTTAAAGACAACTCTTTTCACTACTCTACTTCCTAATTTGTTTGAGATTCTTTGTTTATTAACCAAACGAAACTCTTCTCAATTCTTAAAAGAAATCATAATCCATGAAATATGGTTTAAATTTGTTAAAAAGCATTTATAATCTTTCCTTTAAAATAGTCATTATGTAAATTTTTAATATCAAAATTCATATTTTTTTTTAAAGACAACTCTTTTCACTACTCTATCTCATAATTTGTTTGAGATTCTTTGTTTATGAACCCATCGAAACTCTTCTCAATTCTCAAAAGTAATCATAATCCATGAAATATGGTTTAAATCTGTTATGAAGTATTTATAATCTTTCCTTTAAAATAGTCATTATGTTTCAATTATTTAATTGTAGTTATCCTCAGTATTTTTTTAATTATTAATATATAATTTTAATATAACTACTTTGATTTTAAAGCATCCAACTCTATATAATTATTTAATTTACAATTTATAAATAATTTATGGCAAGCCTTTCTCATGATCTTTGAAAATCTCTTTTCTCACTTTTCTTAATATACCTTTAAAAGCACAAATCAAATTGTGGTACGTTTTTAATCATCTTGAGTTGGGGGTTTCCCTTATTGTTAGCTAACCTAGTGATTGCTTAATTCCCATCCTTTAATGACAAAGAGAATTTAATAGATTCTTTAAGAAATTTAATAAGAGAACCACATGGTTTTAATAACTATTCAACATAAATATCAAATTTCCATATCATCAAGAAGTAAATAAGAGAGAGTAAGTGACAATTTACCTTTGATCCACAGAGAGTGATAACATATTTTGACTTGTTGCATGTGTTAGAAACTACATGAAGTTGTCTACGTCCAAACAAGCTTACATTTGGGGCATTGCTTCATTGCTTGAATTTTATCGATCATTCTTGTTAACATGTCATTTCATTAGCTCTATTGGAGTAATAAATGGTTTTTATTGTTTATTTTCTATTTAAAATTATATATTCCTGTTTTATTTTAATGTGTAGGTTATTTTTTAGTTGTTTTTTTTTATTTAAAAATATATTCTTATGTTTATAGCATAGGTATTTTTTCAATTATTTTGTGTTTCTGTTTTGATGTTGTATCTGAATTTAATTATTTTATTAAGATTTTTTATTTTCTTTTGATGTGATTATAATAAAAGTGATGATATGTGTGAGGAAGATTTTTATGATTTTATAGGAAATTTCTAGTTATTTATGTAAGTGGTTTGTGTTGATCCATAAACAATTAGGTTAAGGTTTATTTTTTATTATGTTAAAATTTTTTAGCTAAAGAAGAAAAAATCAAACTTTAAAGGCTATACAAATTTTATGGTGATAATAAAATCTATGCTAGGAAAAATCACTTAGATGGATAGCAAAATAACAATCATTAAAAATAAATAAAATGAGAAAAAAAAAAAAGTGAAAGCCAATTCTCTTAAATTTCCTTTTTCCATGTGAAATTATGTCTTAATCATGCAGTGGGTTGGTGGGTTAGTAAAGCCATAGATTTAGACACTGGGTGCATCCTAAAAATGGGAGAATATATAATAGTTCTATCCCCTAATGGATTTATGATATATTGACACTCCAACCCACGATTGACATTCCAACTCACTAGCAATTAATAGCACATGCATCACTAGTCAGAGCACAATTCCAATCATTTTGAAATATACGCTAGGACGACATTCCTAAGTACTCATAGCATGAAAACATTTATCTTCGCTTCAAGTGATGAAGACTTTGGATTGTTAACTTGTCACCAATGTGGAATAATGGTGAACCCATATATTCCAATTAGGTGCATTAATAGTCTGAATTCAACAAGGATTGACCTTCTAGTGTTTGTGACCTCTATACTTGGGTTATTTGTTGATGTGTTTGTAATTTTTTTCAGAGATACAATGCTATATGTTCCATATGAGGAATATAAATGTTCCATATATTACATCAAAGTTCACCATGTCACTTGCGAGAATTGAACTATGGTGGGGGCGTTCCCATTCATTATCCCAACCACCTGGGATAATCCCAAATGACAATGTTGTTTGTAATTTGTCTAAATGGTGGAATTAATTATAAGGAGGTGATTTCAGAGGAAGGCTTAGTCTCCAAGGTAGGTAAATTTCATTCTTTCAAATGAATTTCTTTTTATTTAAATCAATTTCATTTTGCTCACCTAATTCAAATCCTATATTTGCATCCTTCTAGGTCTACTACATTTGAGACTTATGTCATGATCAATGCTCAAAAATTAAAGTTAACAGATTGGCTTGGAACTTGAACAACCACGTAGTGCTCGTCATTCTGAATCCGATGCACTTCATTTCACAAAAAATGGTCTCTGTATGCTCCCAGAAATGCATTATGTTCGCTTTGCTAAACAGGTAAAATTAATAAAAAAATGGCAGTTAGATGCCTAGTCAGCAGTCTGTACTACTGACGTGGCATGTTGAATGTGCAGGGTCATTTGTTTGCAACTTTCTCTAGCGAATGGTAAGTTTCAAAGTGGCAGCATGGCACTGGTCCAGAATTATGGGTGATGTGGTGGAGTTTCATCGGTTAATGCTTGAGCCAACCGGATGAGGACACGTTGTGCAATCTAGGGCCACCGCGTGCCTCCCCCAAGGTTGAAATATGGTGTAAAATTTTTGGTCTAAGTCTGGGTGGAGGCACCAGGGTTCGACCTCGCGACCTCCCACCACACAATCGCACGCATTACCATCCCGCCTATTGGATGGGTCTCAAAAATCTATGTATCCGACAAATATTTATGTTTAGCCATTGCATATGGTGGGGTAAGGTGGGGTCCAGCCCTCGGTCCATAATACCCTATGCCATGACCTTCAGCGAAGCTCCAGAACTAAGCAGAGTTTTAAAACCATTAAACATGTTTATCTAACCTTGATCCAGTTTATTAGCGCCTAATCCATCTTAACTACGAATTAGTTTAAAGCGCACATTTAGAGCTAAAATGCGCTTAATTAGCACTAACTCCCACTTAGAAATAATTGCAGATTAACTTGGCGAACCCCCAGATTCAGCAGGAACTGCCAGATTTAGTTGCAGTTAGCTAGTTTAGGGCCTGAAATAGTGGGAAAATTTAAAATGGTCATAAATTTTGAAGTTTTCGACCAATTCAGGCTCAGAAAGAGGTTAGCTGGCCATTTTGAGCCATTTTGGACTCATTGGAGCAGGTTTCAAGAGAAAAAGAGCATTGTAAACATGTCAATTTGACAATTTGAGCATAATATAGAGGCCCAAGCCATGGAAGCTAGACCAAGGAGATGTAGCTCAAGAGGGGTGAACTCCTTCATCAAATACCTGTGTTAATGTTATGTATGGTGATTTTTGGTACTTTATTTTTTGTTGTTCAGCTCTTGTTTTTATGTTAAATTTTTCAGTAAATTGACATGAAAAACACTCATGAGACTTGATAATTTTTAAGAAAACTTGAACCCTTAAGCACACATAAGACATTTAATTCATAATCTGAAAGAGTAATTATCACAACAACACTAACATACTCCATTGAGATCATTTTTGGTATCAGAGATCATGATTCTTTATGTTTTGTTATGCAAGAAGAGATCTAATTGTTTGCAATTTTGTTTCATTCTTACAAGGTTAAATCTCAATAGAGGAGAAGGGAAGTTGGTTGAGAGCCATGCAGTTGCGTCAAGAGTAAGAAGGGCAAGTTTTCCAAATTCTTCAACACCAGCACATCCTCAAGTTGAAGTTGAGTCTTAAGTGAGCATGTCTCATGAAGGAGAACCTATCATGACAGAAGATGAGAGAGCATTTAGGAAGGCATTCTTTGATATGATTGAGATGGTTAAAGTCTTCTATGAGGAAAGGAATGTAAGGATGCAAGGAGAGAGTTCAAGGCCTCCAAGAGGAGAGGGTTCTCCAGGAGGAGGAGGCCACGGAGATGGTAAGAATCTACCATCCACTCCACCATCATCCTCACCACCATTTTCACCTTCCTCATCATCATCTTCCACTACCATAACTCTTCCATCTGTTCATTCACATATTCAAAGGAACTAGTCAAACACCCTTACTTAAACTTGATGTTAAATTTGAGCTACCGATGTATAATGGCAAAGTGAATGGAGAGAAGCTGGATAATTGGATTTGTCAATTGGAGGTTAATTGCATAATTCAGAACCTTCAAGAATATGACATAAAGATTCAATTGGCTTCCTTGATAATGGAGGGTTCATCACTTGTGTGGTGGGAAGAAAGAAATCAAGATGAGATTAAAAACCACAGTAAGATCTCAATGTCTTGGTCAAATTTTATTTCTGCCATTATAAGGAAATTTTACCCTCTAGCTTACATGCAAAAATCCATTATGGACTGGAAAAATTTTAGACAATTGAAAGGGAAAAGTGTTCGAGATTATACTCGTGAATTTAGGAGAAGAGCTCTTGTTTTGGGTGTCAATTTGTATTCACAAAAAACTTTGTTAAAGTATATTGGGGGTTTACACAGTTATCTTAGACATACTATTCACATGTTCAATCCCACAAACTTAGATGAGGTTTGCGTTCAAGCCATACATCTAGAAGCAAGAGGGAAACATAGTGCAGAAGAGAAAAGTGATAGTTTCCTTGAGTATGAGGGTAAAGGAAAGGGTAAGTTTAATGGAAGAGGAAAGAAAAATGGTTCTATAAAAATAGAAAAAGAGAAACTCAAATGTAAACATTGTTCAAAAAATGGCCATGATGAAGACCATTGTTGTCAACTCCATTCAGAGTTGAAGCCAAACAAACTTAAATTCAAAGAGAAGGGGGGAATTATTGCAATCGTTGAACATGACTTAGGTTCAGATTCAGGAGATGAAACCAAGATTACAACAATGGGTTTGAAAGGTAAGAACATAAAAACCACTAGTTCTTCAAGTTGTTATAATGTAACTCAAGATGAAGATACAAGAATTTAACTCTTTCATATTATAGTTGTTTCAAAACATACCAAGATAGACACACTACTTGATAGTGGTTATCAAGCTAATTTGATTTCTGAAGACTTTGTTAAGAAGTTAAATCTTGAAACTGTTACACATCCAAAACCTTATCCTTTAGGGTGTACATGCAAGAATGCAAACTTGTAGGTAACACGGAAGTGCATCCTAAGGTTTGCAATCAATTCAAACTTTCTTGACAAAGTTGACTAGATGTAGTGTCGCTTGAGATTTCAGGTATTGTTTTGGGAAGTCCCTATCTTTATGATAGTAAAGCAGTACTTCATCGCCATGAGAATAAGTATCACTTGTTTAAGGATGGAATTGAGTACATAGTTAGAGCGCATAAGAAGAAGAGAAGTTTGTCTCTTATACATGCAGGAGAAATGAAGAGAATAGTGAATGCAAGTCAAAATTGGACTTTGTTAATGATCAAACATAGAGATGTTTTGAATGAGACCTTTCAAAAAAATGCATCGAATGAACAAGTTGATTTCATTGAAGTTTCTAATGCTTGTAATAAGATGTTTCAATACTCTAATAGGTTGCCTTTGAAATGAGTTAAACAAGATGTGAAATATTTGCAACATTCAACATCCGTGTTGAGCAGTGATGGAAATAATATGACGGTGCAAGAGAGTGCAAAGGTCAAACAGGAAGCGCCAAAGCAATTTGACAAAGAAGGCATAAGTTCCACAAGAAATTTTTTTCGGTTTCAAAAGGGTACTCAGCAATGGCGAAAACACTTGGTCAAAATTCGACACAAGTACAAGGCAAGACAAGCTAAAAATCGCCATGTCGACAGTATTTGAGGTGAGACAGTTTTCAAGTTTCCTTTGATTGACGACCGAGGTGGAACAATTTTGTTTGTTCAAGGACAGCTTGACGTTCTACATATTCAGCGAAATTGTAGCATGATGGTGTCTACAACAGCAAGACAAGGTCTCTAGAGTCAAGGAAAAAAACTAGTTTCTATTAAAATCTCAACTTGTCAAAATTGGGCAAATTGCAGTGGATTGAGACTGGAAGGCTAAGGAAACTGTACCCTCATTCACATGTTCAGTAATGAAAGATATTTTGGGGTCCAAAAGGCTCCAGTGGGGAGGAATTATCAGGTGCTTAGTTTTATGCTCAAAAATAAAAGTTCTTAGATTGGCTCGAAACCTAAATGACCATGTAGTGCTCGTCGTTCTGAATCTAGCACACTTTGTTTCACGAAAAATGGTCTTTGTATGCTCCTATAAACGCAATCTATTCGCTTTTCTAAACATGTAATTTTTTTTTAAATGACATTCAGATGCCCAGTCAGCAATCCATATTGCTGACATGGCATGCTGACTATGCAAGGTCATTTTTTTGGAAATTTCTCCAGCGATTAGTAACCTGCCAAGTGGTAGCACGACACTGATCCAAAATTGTGGGTGATGTGGCGAAGTTTCATTGGTTAATGTTTGAGCCAACCAAGTGAGGACACATGGTGCAACCTAGGGCCACCATGTGCCCCCCCAAGGTTGAAATATGGTGTAAAATTTTTTGTCTAACTCCCACTTAGCACTGATTGTAGATTAACTTGGCAGACCCCCAAATTTGGTAGAATTTCCAGTTCTAGTTGCAATTAGCTAGTTTAGGGCTTGAAATAATGGGAAAAAATAAAATGGTCATAAATTTTGAACATTTTGACCAATTCAGGCTCAGAAAGAGGCTAGCTGACCATTTTGAGCCATTCTGGACTCATTGGAGCAGGTTACAAGAAAAAAAGAGCATTTTAAATAGGTCAATTTAAAAATTTGAGCATAATATAGAGGCCCAAGCCATGGAAGCTGGACCAAGGAGATGTAGCCCAGGAGAGGTGAATTCCTATATCAAATACATGTGTTAATGTTATGTATGGTGATGTTCTGTACTTTATTTGTTGTTGTTCAACTCTTGTTTTTATGTTAAATTGTTCACTAAATTGACATGAAAAACACTCATGAGACTTGATAATTTGCAAGAAAATTTGAACCCTTAAGCACACATAAGACATTGAATTCATAATATGGAAGAGTAATTAGCACAGCAACACTAACATACTCCATTCAGATCATGTCATAACTAGTATGTCATGTGGATTTCAATCTAAGTTGCTAGACTGTAACATCCCTGGAAATTAGGAATTGATACAAAATATTTACATCATTCAAAAACCTAAATTATGGGGACGGCTATTATCCTTATCTTAATAAGAAAATTTTATCGATTTTTAAACATTTTTTATATTTTTTTTAGAATTCCTCCCTTTCTTTACTCATGTCTTGTTTTAAGACTAATAATTATTCTCTCTATGAAGAGAAATCAAATTTTATTTTTGATTTTTTTCCAAGCTAAAAATAGAAAGCAAGGCTTTCGTAGGCCTCTTCTCTATTCATTTAAGCCAAGAGTATTATGGTTTGATCATTCCTAAGACTATAGTGACCCCAAACATGGACAATATAGATGACATGGAATTTAGGAGAAATTTGCGAAGGCGTGAGGAAAGTATTACATTCATTAAGAGGTATTTGCTTTCAGTATTGTTAAAGATGAATAAAATTAAACACCAATTCATATCATAGTGTGCAAACATCATGAACATATTGGTTCATCAAAATTATATGATAAGCATTCTAGAACCTTGTTGCAATATGTTAAGGAATTATATTTTAATTCTCTACAAGAACTCCTTGTTGGTAGCCTCCAAAAATAATAGAAGTTTGTTGCAATATGTTAAGGAATTTGATTTTAAATCTCTATAAAGACTCCTTGTTGGTAGCCTCCAAATATAAAGCATCTAGCTATTTGACTTGGTAGAATTTAAAGAGAAAGAAATATTCCACCAACTCGAGGAACCAATGTATAATGAACATCATAACTCTTCCTTTTATGATGTTGGCTAGGAGAAAGCAAACAATAATCATGTTTTTTTGTTAACTTATATGTTTTTCAAAGTTATTTGAATTCTAGGAGTTTTTAGTGAAGTAAGAATATGTAGATTATTTACAAACCAACCTAGATCCATCTAAAGTTTGAATCTACCAAGCGTCAAAAGGGGTAAAATGTCTTTTTACTCTTAAAGGGGTTTGCATCTCGAGAGATTTATTCCCTCTGGATGCTTGGTAGATCTAGAGTTAATATAGATCTAGGCTGGTTTAATTTATCCCTTTAAATAGGTTATATTCCACATGAATACCATGGGTTCTCATAAACTTGAAGCTCAAAAGCCATATACAACTTCACCAAGTCAAATTTACTTTAACTACCCAACGAAAATTTGTAATAATAATAATAATAATGTATATTTTTATTTTTATTATATTAATTTAAAGTTATTTTTATTTTTATTTTATTTTCACTTAGTCAAAATGTTTAGAGGATAAGACATTACAACATCTCTGGCATCCTGAGTTGGAGAGAGTCTCTGAGCGCAATCATATAATTTGTTATAAACCAGCATAGATCCATCTTAAATATGGATCAAACATGAGTTGAGAGGGATTAAATTTCCTCACTACAAAATTGATTAGAGTGAAAAATACTATGTTTTATTTTTCACTGTTTAAATTGCATTTTTGAATGTTAAATAGAGTATATATAGTATTTCTTCACTACAAACTTCTTTAGAGTGAAAAACACAATGTGTTATTTTTCATCATTTAAATTGTATTTTTAAATGCTAAATAGAGTATATATAGGACCAAATAAAAATTTTAACGATAAAAACTTAATTTTTTCATGATATATACATAAAAATAATAATAATGATATATAATATATACTTAATTTACATTAAATTATTTTACTTTACATGTACATAGAGACACTTTATCACACAAATTAAAATGGTTTTTTATTATTATTTTATTTTTAAGTATATGTCAATATTAATTCTTATTAAAATATTTTATTATAACCCACATTGAAAAAAATTTATATATAACATTAAAATGTTTTATTTTAACAATTTGTTTTTCTATATATAGATATATATGAAGTTGATATCTACATAAATAAGTTTAACATAAATCTTCAAATAGTTTATATAAATTTCTTGTTGAATTTTTTTTTTTAAGTATAAGATTTAAACATCTTACTCATACATTTTTTTACTTTTATTTTTTTATTATTATAACTTACATTATTTTTCTATTTAGAACATATTTTTTTATGTTATTTTAAGAGAGATGAATGGACGAACAAACTTACACATCCACTTATAAGAGTGGTAGAATGAGCAAACTTAAACATCCCCTAATAATAAGAATAAGCCTTACAGCTCAATGAACTTTTCCACTCAACTAATATTTGTAATATCACATAATTATCTAATTTTGTTTTTTGAAACTTTAAACCATCATTGTTTAATTGTTGTTAACTTTCCCATAATCTTTATAATGATGGTGATATAATATATCATATTTTTGTTTAGTAACAAAAAAAAATCAATTCTTAAAATGAGAGAATGAAATATTTTCTTTATTAAATTTTAATTGTGAAAAATATTGTTATAACTTTTTAAAGTAATGGTGTGAAATGCCTTTAAATCTAATAAAATATTTTAATTATTTTTTAAATACAATTGAAAATTTAAAAAATTAAATAAAAAAATTAAAAGTAATATTATGAATATATATATATATATATATATATATATATATATATATATATATATATATATATATAGTTTCAAGGGTTAGCTCAATTGGTTGAGTCTTATTTGTTGTTAAGTATTTTGTCGGTTGGGAGGTCACAGGATCGAATCTCCTTGACGCCCACGGGGTTAGACCCCACGTGTAAGGCTAACGATAGATCCCCTCGGGATGGTCTATCAAGATTTTCAAATCGTGGATGTAACTGGGTTCATGTGTGCAGGCACAATGGATTTCATGAACCACCAATATATATATATATATATATATATATTTCAAAATAAATTTGAAATTTGAAAGTAAAAATGAAATGGAAGGTATGAAAGTAAATTATTCTAATTTGTTTATTTGTTTGTTAGGTTATGTGAATTCTGAGATGATTAGCACACTCAACTTGTAACTTCAAAATTTATAATCTAAAAGTATCATCAAAATCACTAAAAAATCGACCTAAGCCACACTAGTCTCTAACATGGTTGGACTTTTGCCTTACCATATTATTGTGTACTCTACCTCCCAAGCTAAATTACTCTAATTTCATCCCAATAAATAAATTAAATACATATTTGATGTGAAAATAAGTCTAGATGGGAAGGGGTTATGGTTACAATTTTTTGTTTGTTCTCTTTAAATGAGAGGTGAAATGTGAGTCGCGTATATGGTTTATGGCAAAGCAAGAATATAATTCTTTCTTAAAGTGGAATCGTGTATGTGTTTGGATTGTCTCCACTTTATTTTTAGTGGTTTTCTTAACGTGTGTTATACATTTATTGTGTTTGGGTCGTTTCAAGTATGTTATCATTACACGATCTTCTTTTTAATGTGATTTTTTTGTTAACATAGTATTATAATCATTAAAGTTTTACAAGTTTATGTAATATCAGAGGTCGTAATATAATCCAAGTTTTTATATGATGTTATTAGTTCATTATCTTAACAACTAAGAAGTTATGTATTTTGTTGGATAATAAAGTGTTATAGAAAAAGTAATAATTATTAAGAATGTTAAGAAAGTTGGTTAATGTGGAAGAAGTTTACTTTTATTGGTAGGCATATATTCAAGTTGGTAGTTTAAGAGGAGGAACTGCAAGTTTTAGTGATATAAGAAGCATTTTATTAGCATGTATTAGAGTTCTCGTAATGTTGGAGCCCCATAATTTTGTATTTTTAAAGGGGAATAACTTATGGTTATTGCATCTATATAAATAAATACTATCACCTATGAGGTGCAATATGAGGCTAAATGAACAAATATTTAAGGTGGTGACACAATATGACGCTAGTATTCTTTTTATTGTTTTAGAGATTGTGTGTCTTTATAAATGTGTTATAATGTTGTAGACCTTTTAAGTTGGTGAATGGGAGGTTTGAGCATTAGATGAAATGCTGATATAATAAAACTATATTACATGTAATAGTATTTATTTATTTTAATGACAAGTGGAAGGTTGAGGTGTTTGGGGTGGTCCACAGGGAGTGGCTACATGGCAACACTGAGATAGTTGCTAAGAAAATAGAGGTTGTAGAGGTTTGCAATATGGGTAATCATCAAATTGCTAATAGATGTTTAAGGTGCTAGAACTTACAAAATGAGGCATTGTATGCCACACAAGTTATTCGATGCAACAAATGACTCCATAAAATGTAGAGACATTAAGATGGGTCACCTTACTAACAAAAATTTACCGAATTATTGTTGTACATGTAGCTAAGAGAGTGATGTTGTTCTTATAAATTATAAATACTTAGACATTAAAAATGGTAAGAACATGATGATGCATAAGGAATTAGTAAAAACTATTTTGATGGATGGTATTTATGTTGTTGTAGTGGTTGGAGGTGCAGGTAGGCAATTGTGTGGCACTATAATTTCGAATAATCATCATATTGTAGATATTTTGGAGCACGGATTATTTTGTGGCTAGATATTTTCCATGTTATATGGTCTATGATTTGGCCATGGAAGCTTATGTAAATAAGATCAGATAATTTTCTTAATCTGTAACAAATGACAACCAATAAGTCAATGAAAATTCTTGGTATAATTTTGGCACAATTTTGGGTTTGGAGAGGACTATGGAAAAGGTGTAGGAGGTGAAGAAATAGGCTATGTTGTTGGTGTGGGTACAATATTTAATTTGTAATTACCCAAAAAATAAATAGAATTTATGGTAAGAGGTGGTTAAATAGAAATGAGATGGTCCAACATGGGAAGACGCTTGATGGTTTCAAAGCTAGTTGTGATGAAAGCCAGCACAATTGCTTTGACTAAACAAATTACTACAAAGAATATTGGTGAGTTGGAGCCAAATGAATTGAAGAAGAATGAAGGAGGTGCTCATTTGTTGCAATTTGTTGTTCTTGGATCCCACGAAAAGGGAAATATGGTGCCATGGTGAGATTTTGTTGACAAATCCTAGAATCAAATGTCAAACAACACAGGTTGTGCCCAAAGAAAAGGCCCAATCGAACTTATGTTTGTTTGGTATGGTAAAACCCTCTAAGATACGAGGCTTGTCAACTTTGTTTTTATGGGCTTTAACTGGTTTAAAGATTGTATTTGAATATTTTCTTTTGTTCTATTAAATAACCTAAATAAGTTCAAACCCTAGAATAATTATGTTATCACAAACATAAAAGAATATACAGAAATCAAGATAACATGTAAATTTTCTAAGAGGAGAATTTACAATTGTACTATAATCACATAAATAATTCCATCTTAAACGAATTATAAAGAAATAAATAAAGAAAAATCCCAACTAAATATAAAAGAATTTAATAAAATAAGCTAAATGTAAGAAACTTGTTTCACAATGAAAAAAATCTGAAAGATGAATGACATAAGCTCTTACAATCATTCCAAATTGACATTACAAAAAAAAATGCAAAAATTATATTGAGAACAATCTTTAAACCCTTTGATTGGCTTCCTTCATTCCATAACATAGAGGACTTTGCCATTGGTTTATCTAGAGTTCAAATGCCCAATATCCTAAAAGCCCACTTTTATTTGAGTTTTTAGCATTTATAATTGCTTACAAGATAACTAACAAGGAGTTGTGGCTTCTTCTTTTATTTATTTTTTCCCATAAATTATGACTAAAGTATTTTTTTATAAGTTAGGTTGCTTTTTATTACTTCAAAAAATCAAAATCACATCCCTAATTTATCTTGTTGTTGCTACTTGCCTATCACTAGGAAAATCAAACCAATAGCATGACATATGTTTCTTTGACAAGTGGATACCATGTTTTCTTGTCCAAATATTGTTACATTACAAAATTGGGCAGGTTACCCTAATAGCCTACTTCTACTATATTGTAAATAAACTTAATATGAACGGCGATAGGCATAACCAAAGACAACATAAGTAGATACATCAATTCATACATGAAAAAAATTAATTGGTGTTTGATTCACTTAGATGGTCCTTGGGTGTTTGTCTTCCACTTTTATCTTTGTAAAAACAGTGCTAGCTAGGTGCTCCGCTTGGATGTTGAATTTATGGTCAAGTTTGTTCAATTGCCTTTAAATGTCCTCAAGTTGGACCTGATTCTTTTGTTGGTTTGCACCTTTTTCGTGCATAACCTTTCCCATAACCATCTTCATTTTATAGTATATGTCAACTGCATGGAGCCATTAAGTCTTTGAGTAGGGGTACAACAGGTGTCCAGTACCTTGTCCCCAATTTCAACTAGCATCTCCACATCGAACGAAATTTTGTGCTTTAGTATCGCCTTCTACTCAACTTAATCCAATTCTCTCTAGAAAATTGGTGGGGTCCAAGAGTGGTACCTACCCATTGTGTCCCCTACCACAATTATTGCACATGAGGCTAGTGTTGGTGCAATGCAATTTTGGCCACATTGTTGGGTAATTTCATTGTGATTAAATTACTTCATTAATTTTCAACCAAGATTCGTGTACTTATGAAGCGTATGTGCACCATATATGCTAGGATTATTTATATGGATTGATTAATTCTAAAGATGAAATTAACCTAAGTATGGAAAGAAAAATTAATGAGATTTAGAGAATAATATGCACATGTTCCTTTAATGTAAAGTTACATCAAATCCTAATTACTTAACTAAATTGAAATTCATTGTTTTGTAGAATTGAAAATCTATCTTAATTGCAGAATTCAAAACTTACTTCTACTTGCATAAAAGGAAATGTTAAATTGCAAGAAAAAAGTCTAGTGCTACTTGTGGAATTGAAAGCACTACAACACTATTTTGCATAAATGAATTTCTACACTAATTTGTAAAAAAAAGGAACTAATTCATAAAAGGAAACTGCATAAAAAGGAATTAATTTCTAATTGTAGAAGGGAGATCAAATTGAAAACGTGTAACTCTAAAGTGATTACTTTTGTGTGCAGTTAACTCTAAAGAACACTTATGTTATCATATAAGAAGTTAACTTTGAGTATTGAAAACTTTGTTTTAGAAAGAAAATACATGTAAAATTCAGATCTTTTTGGTATTTTCCTTTTATGAGTACTTTGAAATCAAAACAACAATTGATCAAAATATGATTGTGATGAAACTAATCAAGCAAATTCTTAAAAGTAACTACAACGCTATAAGCAAATTGGAAATGTAAAACAAAACAAAATAACCTCACAACTCGATAGGGGGCCCTCCCATCAGCATAGGTCTGCTATCAATCAAAGGATTTCTTAGGCACGCATTGAGGACAGAGTAATTGTATTAACTTGGAACAGGGTATCACAAGTCTTGAAAATAGACCATTGTAAACTTAATAACTGAACTGTGTTTCAAGTCTCACCTTACGGCCTTTATAAAAATTTCATTAAACAACTTCAGGAGTTTTATGTTGATACAAAATGAATTAATCTGACATCTATGAAATGGATTTAGTTTGAAACCCTATCTTCTTATGACTTTCTATTGAAAGAGAAATTCATAAGATATTCTTATCGAACCATATCCTAATGATTGAGAAGGTCTTCTACACGCTCGCTTGATGTTTTTTTTTATCTTCCCTTGCTTTTTCTTGACTGTTGCACCGTCATACTCAGAGTTTGACTTTGAGTTTGACTCTTAGATCTCCTGATATTTGTATCCCTCCAGGTCATGCCAGTAGGTGGTTGTTCATGTATTGAACATTTGTTGTCTTCATATACCATTTGTTTCTTTGTTGTTGCCTTGTAACCTATCTAATCATGGATATAGCTGCAGAATTCGACATTAGTTGCGGAATCTTCACAACTATGTTACTGTAGGAATATTTTCATTATAATTCATAAATAAACATAGATTCTAATCATGGATAATAAATACCTTTTCTATAAGTTAAATTGACCTTGAGTATGTTGAGACTGCTACAAAAATGATGACAAAAAGGTAAATGAGATCGGAAAATGTAGTAAAAAAGGAAACAAATTCAGACTTCAACATAAGTCCCCCCCCCCCCCCCACTTTGATTAACAACAGAGCTTCTTCGACCACTGTGTCCCTTGTACATTGTGATAAATCAAGGTATTAATCAATTCATAGGATAGACTAAATCAGAATGAATACCTCCCAAGAATTCTAGAATCAAACAAGGTTGATCTAGCTCACGGAATTATCTCTCAGTGTCCCTATCATCATTATTGAACATAGATTGATCTCAAATATAACAAACAAGGGAAACGTCAGGACACTCTAGGTAGTAAATTGCCATCATATTGAAGCATGGAATAGTAATCTAACAACAAATTTCACTTCTAAAAACCAAAGACTCTCAATTCACTTCCCTAGAGAGAATACTAGTGAGGTAAGCCCTTTCTCCTAGAGGAAAAAGCTTCCCAAATAAATCCAAACTTCTAAAATACAATCGAGTTTACATGCTTACACAGACCAACCACTATATATAACCAGAAATTATCCATTGCAGTAATGACAGAGGGTTCCATGATGATGCACATAAAATATTCCAAACTATATACATCCCTATCCAAATATGAAATAAATAGTGAAGGAAACCAAATAAATGGGAGAGGTTACCTACACAGAGCCTAGTGCCACTTGGAAACTTTCCATCCCTCCATTGGTAGACAACATTTTCATACATACCATGCCTCATGAATGAGAAAAGCCCAGTAGTGATGAATATATCCCTAACTATCATGTTATTGTTATAATTAATATAGTGTTGGTGGTACTTCACCATATCCAAGGTGTCATCCCCCATTATAGCACTATCACAAATATTGATTACTAGGTTGCTTGTTGTTGGCAAGGAGCATACAACCTCCACTACATACCAAGTACCACATGAATCTCATAATTTTGATGAGACATTGGGACTTTTTACCATAATCACCTCACCCTTCCAGAAGGTAGTGGCTTTGGACACTTTTCCATTATCGCATCATCCTATGGATCATTGATCTGAAATTGGAGGAGTTGTTCACTTTCCTCTTCCTCGGAATCACATAAAACTAAACTTGGGACCGTTT
Source organism: Pinus albicaulis (assembly GCA_034641835.2). NCBI lineage: Eukaryota > Viridiplantae > Streptophyta > Pinopsida > Pinales > Pinaceae > Pinus > Pinus albicaulis. The sequence continues at coordinate 981,057,888 of CM076572.1, forward strand.
CAACGCTTTTCAAGCATGAATTTTTGTCTTCAAAAACAACATGTTTGTTTAATGTCTCTTCAACATGAATTAGTCTTCATATGAAACTGAACACAATGAACATAACACACATAATCCATGTAGGCATAAAGAAGAGCAAGACAAAAGGTTTGTTGAAGGAGTTCAACCCTCCTAGGCTACATCTCCGGGCCTATCAACATGACTAGACCACTCATATAAATTTAGTATCAATCAAGTACATAAAATTTTATTGCAAATAAAATGTGGCTATTGCCCCTACAAGGTAATTTTCTCCTACAAAGAACTCTCACAACAGCAACAACTCAAAACATCTCCTACAAAGATGACATACTTCCACTGAAATGAGTCAAAAACATCATGTGCATCCTTCAATTCCACTTTAAAGCACATAATGAAAAATTCATGATGAAAGAAGTTAAACCTGAGTTGAATTTTGTTGGTTACAGTTGTTGCATATGAATTCTGAAGGTGAGGAAAACCCCTACAAGGTCTTCTTCATTCTGAACACCCTCAAGAACTGCTACCAAACCACGCTTGATCCATACACCCCTTAGCCTCAACCCTGAAAAGGGCCATCTAGATGTGCTCAAAACAGAAAAAATAAGTCACCATTGGATTCATAGCATCAAAAAACCTCTATGCAACCTCTTTCTAAGCTCAATTTGGATAAAAGCTCAAAAATATATGCTCAAAATCCTTATTGATCCATACACCCCTTGGTTTTCAACCTGCAAAAATACTATGCATATGTGCTTAATGGCTCCTAAGACATGTTCCATTGAGTGCAGCATAGTCAAAAATGGTCCATAGCCTCTTTTTTCTCCTCATTTTGTCGAAAATTGGCTGAGTTATAACTTCCCCAATTTCCTCCCCAAAAATAGCTAACTTGCACGAAATTGGGCTAACTGGCACTAAACTTAGAAAAATCTGCCATATTTTTCGTAACTTCCAACTAAATCTATATTAATTTAATAAAACTGCATTATCTGCTAATTAAACTAGATTAGTGCTAAACCAGTGCTCCATTAATTAAATCTGGATTAACACTAGTTAAACTGGGATTAGTGCTAAATAAATGCGCTTAAGGATAAGCACCCAATGCTCCACCTGTGGACTCTGGGTCTTGGTCATATGTCTCGGGGGTTGGCCCCCTCTCCCCCCTGTCAGTGCGTTTATGAAAATTTAAATATATGCGACAAATATATAGGGTAAGAAATTCTATGTAGGCGAGTTAGTGGCGCATCTTGTTAGTTGGGTGGAGGTATCGTGTTCAACCCCCCCCCCCCCCCCCCTTCTGGTCCTTTACAATAATTTTACATAGTCATGAGAGGGACACGTGGCAACCCTAGACTGATCCACATGTCTCCTCCTCATTAGCCCAAGCCAACCAATAATAAATATCCACACACACCCAAAATGCACCAATCAGACTCTGCCACTTGGCAGCTCTTCATTCATTGAGGAAATGGTCAACGAACTATTGACCTGCTTAGTCAGCATACCACGTTAGTAGTACAAACTGTTGACTGGGCTCCCTATTCTGCAATTTCTTTTGTCAATTTGCAAGTTTGGGAAAATGGTCAGCAGGCTATAACTTGAGCTCCGGGTGTCGGATTGAGGTGAAATGATTGTCGTTGGATTTAGAATGACGAATATTTCGCGATCATTAAGGTTTCGTGTCATTTTTAGAAATTCTACTTTTTGAGTGAAAATTTGATCACCTGATCACACCTCCCCACTAGGAAATTTTGGACTCCAAAATTTTACTTCCCTAGTCAATATAAAGAGGCTGGAATTCAAAATACCCACAAAACTCATTCCAAATTGCAAAATTTTCAATTGGCGCCCTTCAAGCCCCAATCAAGGCACTTCACTTATCATCCTCCTGAAGACCTGTCATCTTGTCAAGAATCGAGCCAACAATCTTATTGTTGTTGTAGGAATAAAACACTGCTGAGTGGAATTTGAACATGCTCTTTACCCTCATCTTTTCATGACTTGAAAACGCTTCATCCCTGAAGCTAAATTGTTGAAGATAAAATTGACTCCATCTTGGAAATTAGAAACAACACAAATATGCTTTAACGTATTCAAGTTGAATTTGTACATGATTAGTACATTGTTGCTAAATTGTTTTATGATATGCTTGGTCCTGCCTACAAAACATAGTCATCTTAACCACAAGACTCTATTCACACAAGTTCCAAATCGAATACTTGTATAAGTGAACATATGACAAACTTGTAGACAACTTGAATGACAATTTTTTACATTCACAAAAGTCCTTGAACATGTGGACTATAACAAGCCAATACATACATGAATGAAAAACGTCTACTTGTTGAACATAGTGACAATAAATTTTCACTATACAAAATTACCTAAATAGGTAATGACAAAAAGTATTTACAAAATTTACAAAACAACTTTTCAATAACTCTACCCAATCGTACCTCTCCTAGGATTGTGGGTTCTCTTCTTGCACCATCTTATCTTGAAGGTTGCTCAGGATTGTTGCGAGTCCTCTTGGCCACCTTTTATTTCCCTTGCATCATGTTGCATAATCTCTTTACCTTTCTTTAAATGAAGCTTCGAATGTAAATTCCAACATTGTTCAGTGTCATTTCCATGCACTTTGCAATGAGCATAAAAAAACTCTTCTTGTTTGAAGACATAGAAGTTCTCTCATGCGAAAGAAAGTCATTATCTTTGATGCCCAAAATTTGGTTCATTATTTTAAATATTATCATGTGTTGCTCACACACTGCCATGCAATGGTCAAAAGAATCACAAAATGTACAAGGGTATTGATTCCATAAGTATTCAAAATCACCATGCCTTGAAAAAAACTCTTGAGAGTTATACCTGTCTTTGGAGTTACAGTTTCAATGGTTGACACAAGGAGGTGACATCTCTTTCTCATATGCTTGATGTGCCTTAGGCCATTTAGATTACTCTCCATACTCTTTGTGACCATATCCCAATCCCATATATTTTGGTCTTTCCTATACCAAAATTAATGCCTTGGTCATTTATTATGAGGCGTCCACCTTCATAGCCCATCTTGGAGAGAAACTTCATACCTATGCCTTTGGTATGTTGCTCAAATGCTGCAAAAGTGTTTTTATGCACATATATGGAAGGAGTGGTACTGTAAATGCTAATTACCTCCTTATATTTTCCATTAATATTCTAGGCCTCTAATGATGATGATAATGACCAACTTGTAGATGACTCTAGCCACCCACTTTTATCAATTGGCATATGGTGTTCTTCTTGAAGATTCTTGTAAAATTGACATGCATCATTTTCCACATATGGTCCAAATCCACTATTTTAACCATGACCACATATCGACTTCATATTGGAGGTTTCTCTTTTTGTTCAAGAGTTTAACTTTTTGGAAATTTCTCATCAAGCACTTGCTGCAATACAAAGCACATGTGCCTCTTCTCCTCTTCAGCAATTTCCAACATCCTTCTCAACTCTATCCTCTCCATTCGAAGAGCCAAATTTCGCTCCTCAAGCTCTTGGAGACTCTTTTTCCTACCCATCTTTCAACTTGGTCAATTGTAGCTCTAATACCACCTGATATGAAATTGGAGGAGGTGTTCTCTTTCCTCTTCCTCAGAATCACATAAAACTAAACTTAGGACCGTGTTGACGCTTTGTAAGCATGAAATTGGGTCTTCAAAAACAACAAGTTTTTGAATGTATCTTCAACATGAATATTTAGTATTCATATGCAACTAAACATAATTAACATAACACACATAATCCATGTAGGCATAAAGAAGAGCAAGACAAAAGGTTTGTTGATAGACTTCACCCCTCCTAGGCTACATCTCCGACCCTGTCAACATGACTAGACCACTCATATAAATTTAGTATCAATGAAGCACATAAAATTTTGTTGCAAATAAAATGTGACTATTACCCCTAAAAGGTAATGTTCTCCTACAAAGATCCCTCACAACAACAACAACTCAAAATATCTCCTACAGAGATGGCATACTTCCACTGAAATGAGTCAAAAACATCATGTGCATCCTTCAATTCCACATTGAAGCACATAATGAAAACTTCATGATGAAAGAAGTTAAACCTGAGTTTGACTCTACTAGTTACAGTTGTTGCGTATGATTTCTGAAGGTGAGTAAAACCCCTATAAGGTCTTCTGAATGCTCAACACCCTCAGGAACTACTACAAAACCCTACTTGATCCATATACCCCTTAGCCTCAAACCTGAAAAAGGCCATCTATATGTGCTAAAAATAGAAAAAATAAGTCACCATTGGATTCATGGCATCCAAAAACATCTATGCAGCCTCTTTCTGAGCTCAATTTGGATTAAATATCAAATAGATATGTTCAAAAGCCTTATTGATCCACACACCCCTTGGTCTTCAACCTGCAAAAATACTATGTAAATGTGCTCAATGGCTCCTGAGACATGTTACATTGAGTCCATCATAGTCAAAAATGGTCCCTTAGCCTCTTTTTGCTCCTCATTTGGTTGAAAATTGGCTGAGTTATGATTTCCCTAATTCTTCTCCCCAATTTCCTCCCTAAAAATAGCTAACTTGCCCCAAATTGGGGTAAATGGCACTAAAATTAGACAAATCCGCCAGATTTGTTAGAACCGCCAACTAAATCCGGATTAATTTGATAACACTGCATTATCCACTAATTAAACTGGATTAGTGCTAAACCAGTGCTCCATTAATTAAATCTGGATTAACACTAATTAAACTAGGATTATTGTTCAATAAATGTGCTTAAGGATAAGCGACCAGCGCTCTGCCTGTGGACTCTAGGTCTTAGTCGTATGTATTGGGGGTTGGCCCCCTCTCCCCCTATCGACATGTTTATAAAAATTTAAATAGATGTGAAAAACATATAGGGTAAGAACTTTTGTGTAGGCGAGTTGGTGGCGCAACTTGTTAGTTGGGCGGAGGTCTCGTGTTCGACCCCCGCCTGATACTTCTAGTCCTTTAAAATAATTTTACACAGTCATGAGGGGGACACTTGGCGACCCTAGGCTGATCCATGTGTCTCCTCCTCACTGGCCCAAACCAACTAATAATCAATTGCCACACACACCCAAAATGCACAAATCAGACTCTGCCACTTGGCAGCTCTTCATTCATTGGAGGAAATGGTTGACCAACTATTGACCTGCCCAGTCAACATGCCACATTAGTAGTGCGGAATGCTAACTAGGCTTCATGTTCTGCAATTATTTTTTCCAAATTTGCATGTTTGGGAAAATGGTCAACAGGCTATAACTTGAGCTCTGGTTGTCGGATTGAGGTGAAACGATCGTCTTTGGATTCAAAACGATGAACATTTCACGGTCATTCAGGTTTCGTGTCATTTTTAGAAATTTGATTTTTTGAGTGAAAAATTGACCTTTCACACCTTCCCGCTAGGAACTTTTAGACTCCAAAAGTTTACTTCTCTCGTCAATATAAAGAGGCTGGAATTCAAAATAACCACAAAAATCATTCCAAATTACAAAATTTTCAATTACTACCCTTCAAGCCCCAATCAAGGCACTTCACTTATCATCCTCATGAAGGCTTGTCATCCTGTCAAGAATCGAGCCAATATTTATCATTGTTGTAGGAATAAAATATTGGTGAGTGGAATTTGAACATGCTCTTTATCCTCATATTTGCACGGCTTGAAAACGCTTCATCCCTGAAGTTAAATTGTTGAATACAAACTTGACTCCATCTTGGAAATCAGAAACAACATAAATTTTCTTTAACGTATTCAAGCTGAATTTTTACATGAGTAGTACATTGCTGCTAAAATGTTTTATGATATGCTTGGCCTTCCCTACAAAACATATTCTTCTTAACCACAAGACTCTATTCACACAAGTTCCAAATCGAATACTTGCATAAGTGAACATATGACAAACTTGTAGACAACTTGAACGAAAATTTTGTACATTCACAAAAGTCCTTGAACATGTGGACTATAACAGGCCAATACATACATGAATGAAAAACATCTACATGTTGAACATAGTGACAATAAATTTTCACTTTACAAAAGTACCTAAACAGGTAATGACAACAAGTATTTACACAATTTACAAAACAACTTTACAATAAGACTACCCAATTGTGCCTCTCCTAGGCTTGTGGGTTCTCTTCTTGCACCATCTTGTCTTGAAGGTTGCTCAGTATTTTTGTGAGTCCTCTTGGCCACCTTTTGTTTCCGCTGCATCATGGTGCATAATCTCTTTACCTTTCTTTAAATGAAGCTTTGGATGTAACTTCCAACATCGTTCAGTGACATGTCCATGCACTTTGCAATGAGCACAAAAAAATTTCTTCTTGTTTGACAACATAGAAGTTCTCTCATGCGAAAGAAAGTCATTATGTTTGATGCCCAAAATTTGGTTCATTATTTTAACCATTATCATGTGTTTCTCACACATTTCCATGCAATGGTCAAAATAATCAGAAAATGTACAAGGGTACTAATTCCATAAGTATTCAAAATCACCATGCCTTGAAAAACACTCTTGAGAGTTATACTTGTCTTTGGAGTTGCAGTTTCAATGCTTGACACAAGGAGGTGACATCTCTTGCTTATATGCTTGATGTGCCTTAGGCCATTTAGAGCACTCTCCATACTCTTTGCAACCATATCCCAATCCCATATATTTTGGTCTTTCCTATACCAAAATTAATGCCTTGGTCATTTATTCTGAGGCCTCCACCTTCATAGCCCATCTTAGAGAGAAACTTCATACCTATGCCTTTGGTATGTTGCTCAAACGCTGCAAAAGTGTTTTTATGCAAATATATGGAAGGAGTGGTCTGTAAATGCTAATTACCTCCTCGGACTCTCCATTCATCTTCTCAGCCTCTGATGATGATGATGATGTCCAACTTGTAGATGACTCTAGCCACCCACTTTTATCCATTGGCATATGGTGTTTTTCTTGAAGATTATTGCAAAATTGACGTGCATCATTTTCCACATATGGTCCCGAATCCACTACAGCCATGAACACATATCAACTTCATCTTGGAGTTTTCTCTTGTTGATGCAGGAGTTGAAATTTATGGAACTTGCTCATCAAGCCCTTCCTGCAATACAAAACGCATGTGCCTCTTCTCCTCTTCAAAAATTTCCAACATCCTTCTCAACTCTATGTTCTCCATTCGATGAGCCAAATTTCGCTCCTCAAGCTCTTGGAGACTCTTTTTGCTACCCATATTGCAACTTGTTCAACTATAGCTCTAATACAACGTGATATGAAATTATAGGAGGTGTTCTCTTTCCCCTTCCTCAGAATCACATAAAACTAAACTTAGGACCATGTCGACGCTTTGTAAGCATGAAATTGGGTCTTCAAAAACAACAAGTTTTTTTAATGTATCTTCAACATGAATTAGTATTCATATGCAACTAAACATAATGAACATAACACACATAATCTGTGTAGGCATAAAGAAGAGCAAGACAAAAGGTTTGTTGACAGAGTTCACCCCACATGGGCTACATCTCCGGCATTGTCAACATGATTAGACCACTCATATAAATTTAGTATCAATTAAGTACATGAAATTTTTCTGCAAATAAAATGTGGCTATTACCTCTACAAGGTAATGTTATCCTATAAAGAACTCTCACAACAACAACTCAAAAAATCTCCTACAAAGATGGCATAATTCCACTGAAATCAGTCAAAAACATCATGTGCATCCTTCAATTCCACATTGAAGCACATAATGAAAACTTCATGATGAAAGAAGTCAAACCTTAGTTGAACTCTGCTAGTTACATTTGTTGCAATATGAATTATGAAGGTGAGTAAAACCCCTACAAGGTCTTCTTCATGCTCAAGACCCTCAGGAGTTGCTACCAAAACCTGCTTGATCCATACACCCCTTAGCCTCAAACCTAAAAAATTTCATCTATATGTGCTCAAAATAGAAGAAAAGAAGTCACCATTGGATTCATAGCATCCAAAAACCTTTATGCAACCACTTTCTAAGCTCAATTTGGATAAAATATCATATAGATATGCTCAAAATCCTAATTGATCCATACACCCCTTGGTCTTTAACCTAAAAAATACTATGTATATGTTCTCAATGGATCTTGAGACCTATTCCATTGAGTCCAGCATAGTCAAAAATGGTCCCTTAGCCTCTTTCTACTCCTCATTTGGTCGAAAATTGGCTGAGTTATGACTTCCCTAATTCTGCTCCCCAATTTCCTCCCCAAAAATAGCTAACTAGCCCCAAATTGGGCTAGCTAGCGCTAAAATTAGACAAATCCGTTGGATATTTCGGAACCTCCAACTAAATTCAGATTAAGTTAATAAAATTGCATTATCCGCTAATTAAACTAGATTAGCACTAAACAGGTGTTCGGTTAATTAAATTTGGATTAACACTAATTAAACTGGGATTAGTGTTAAATAAATGTGCTCAAGGATAAGCACTCAGCACTCTGATTGTGGATTCTGGGTCTCGGTCGTATGTCTTGGGGGCTGGCCTGCTCCCCCCCCCCGCCCTTGTCAGTGCGTCTATAAAAATTTAAATAGATGCGGCAAACATATAGGGTAAGAAATTTTGTGTAGGCGATTTGGTGGCGCAACTCGTTAGTTGGGAGGAAGTCTCATGTTCAACCCCTACCCGGTCCTTCCAGTCCTTTACAATAAGTTTACACAATCACGAGGGGGACACGTGGCAGCCCAGGCTGAGCCACGTGTCTCCTCCTCATTGGCCCAAACCAACCAATAATGAATTGCCACATGCACCCAAAATGCACCAGTCGGACTCTGCCACTTGGTATCTCTTCTGTCGCTGGAGGAAATGGTTGACCAACTATTGACCTGCCCAGTCAGTATGCCACGTCAGCAGTACGGACTACAGACTGTGATCCATGTTCTGCAATTTCTTTTTCCAAATTTGCTTGCTTGGTAAAACGGTCAGCAGACTATAACTTGAGCTCCAGGTGTTGGATTGAGGTGAAACAAATGTCGTTGGATTCAGAACGACGAACACTTCATGTTTTTTTAGGTTTCATGTCATTCTGAGAACTTTTTTTTTGAGTGAAAATTTGATCACTTGATCACTCATGGAGAGTTCTCACTCAATGTGGGAGAGGGAAAATATGTATTTATCAACTCTTGACATTACATTCAGAGAGGTTCCATATGAAATTCTTCCAAGGTAAGGTCCAATACTTGAGCTTCCATTGAGACTCTCGCGTTGGCTAATTTGTCTTCCACTTTTTTATCTATTCTACAAATGTGGGAAGGATATACCATTGGTATTTTGGATAGCAACTTCTTTACTCTTTCTGAACCTCTCTCCAATCTCTCTATTTTGGAAATTTTAGCTAGGTATAATACATTCTAAAGTCTTTTAGCCATTTTTATGGTGAGTAGGGAGTCTCCTTATATGATCATATTAGTTAATACCTTCTTAATGGTTGCATGAAGGCCATACTCCAAGGTGAACAACTTTGCAGCATTTTTGTTGTCAATACCCACCAATCTTGTAAATTTGTGAAGGACCTTTCCTTGTGAGTTGTGAATTAGTCCCCTAAATCTTGCAGGTCCAAGGTTTCCCTTAAATGCCCCATCAAAATTTATTTTGAATCTTCCCAAATGGGGGGCGGGGACAATTTTGCAAGGATATCATAAGATGAGTGAATTGGGCCCCTAGTGGGAAAAACATGAGAGGGATGATTATTGAAATTTTGTAAAATTCCTTCTTCTTTTGGGCTTCCTTTCCAGTCTTGAGAGGACTAATTACCAAAAATAATGGTTTCCTTGATATTAGTGGTAATTCTCTTCCAAGCATCCTGAATGGACTGTTTATTGTCTCAGAAAATCCCTCCATTCATTTCCTTCCAATTCTCCCATAATATGAAACATGGAAGAATTTGACAAGCCTGATTAACAAATTCATTTTGTAGTTATTTTCCCCCATTTTGAGGTAGTGGTAATGATGTTTTTTTCCCCAAGGAAAAATCATAATTTTCATTAGATGTATGAAAATTACATGTTGAAGGATCAAAACCAAAATTCATCAGACTTGTGATGGTGGACAGGCCACACTATGAAAATAGTCTGAAAAATCATATAGATGTTAATTTTCTCGAAAGAATATAAATAGAAATACTCCTTGCAAATTTGTAACCATTAATATATACAATATATAGTTTGATATCTAACAAAAAAAGGAACCCCCGGATGCGGGTGCTCGCCAGTGATATAGTGCGCCACCGAGAAGCCATGTGGAGAGACACTTGGCTGCTCCACGTGAAAACTTCTGGAAGAAGTACCGAGGTAAATGTTGGCGTGAGGGAGCCATTAACTCGACCTCCACCACCCTCTCCTCGACGTACCAGCCCCGCATTTCATTTACACTGCTTGCCATGGCCATTAAGTCCGTCACCTCGGCCCTCTCATCCTCACTTCAGCCCTCCCGCCTGCTCTCGGTGCATCTGTCTGTAATTCTTCCTCCACCTCTAGTGCAAGGTCCTCATTCGACCAAGCCCAGCCTTCCTTCTAGAATTTGTTCCTCTCTGATGCTTGCTTCGACCCCCACCTCGTCCAGCGACTCGGCTCCTTGGACAATTATGCCTTGGCACCACAGAATGAGGTGCAGAAGAGTTGGGAGGCATGGCCAGCCTTCCCGTCCTCCGCAGTCACACTCCCAGGTCCTTCGCGGTCACACTCCCAGGGACGTGACCTGAACCTTTCCATGGGCTGGAATGAGCTTGATAGTACCCCCCTATCAATTTGAACACCCCGCTCTCTTTGCAACTTCCTGCCCCTGCTTCGCTTCCCTCTATCTCACGCAGCAAGAAAAGGCTGCTCAAATTCACCATTCCTCATAAGCCTGATTTCATCCCCCGTGATATGAAGGCCCTGCCAGTGCAAAGTGCCTCCAATGGAAGAAAATATTCCAACGACAACTCCGGCAATAGAAAAGGTAGCAGCTTGGACTAGGAAGCCGATGGAAACACGCTTCAGTCTAGGCTGCTTGCTGACCCCGTGGCTAATCTCGACACCCCTACATTGCCACGTCTTCAACCCTCTGGCCACATGATGAGAAAGGAGGTGGAAAATGGGGGCTACGTGTGCAGAATTGAGGAAGAAGTACCCACCTCCAGCAACAAGAATGCAAGTTCTCCTTAGGTTCAGTTTTTAAATTCTCATTAGCATGCTCATGTTTAGAAATTGTCTACTATGTGACTCGTTTTCTATTTTGATAACTAAATCTGTTGGTTTCCCGCTTCGGGCAACAATGACTTTAGTTTTAAAGGAATATTTTCCCCTACTGGGGTAGTCCAACTTCTAGTGGAAAACTCTTGAAACTTCCCTCTGGATTGGACTCATCAAATCCACAAGAAGAGACCTGTAATTTTCTGTTCTATATGATATAATATAAGTAGCTTAACTTAGAGAAAACAAAAAACAAAAAAAGGAAACATATAGAGATGTAACAAAAGTGCATATGTGAGAGAGGGATTAAGATTGAGCTGCATCATCCATAGAGCCTTCTATAAAAGACCTGTGATAAAAAACAAAGTGCTTCTAGCCTATTTTCTCTCCAAAATTTTCCATGTATGCCTAGCTTGCTATGATACCTCCTTGGAAAGAGTTTCGGAAATTGTGTTCCTCTCCTTGTAAATATGATTGTAGGAAATGAAGTCAAAATTCCTTTTGAGCATTAACACCTCTTCCAGAATAGGTCGCAGTGTGCGCAGGTAAAAAAAAGACTATTGATTGAACCAGTTTAATACCACCCGGGAAGCACCAAAAACTTGAAACTTTTGGCACCTTTGTTCAATAGAAAAGACAAGGAGAAGCTTCATATTGTACAATTTTTCATAATTACTTATGCCACGACCTAGCCTAATTTTGAGTTTAAAGGGATGGTTTTCAATGATATAGAGGAATACACCTCCTCCACATATACCCTCGTGAGTTGAGCGATCAAAGAAAGCCCCCGAATGATTTTTATCATGCTTCCCTTCTTCTATAAGGTGAGGATGGGATAGGGATTCGTCTTCACGGATAAGATCGAAAATGGAGAGAGACTTGGCTACAATACAATCCACAGTCAGAGCTTTTTCATTGAATACCACATTGTTTCAACCTAGCCAAATGCCCCGGTAAATAATGGGAGGGAATTCCTCAACTTCTTGGGAAATTATATGTTCCACCATGAAGATTAGACAATTGAGAGGGATTCTTCTTCTCATTGAAATTTGACCAAAATTTAATTATGAACAGAGGTTCAGACCATACCGGCAACAAAGCATGAGAGGAAAAGGTGATCAATTGTTTCTTCATTCGATTTACATGGAGGGCACCAGTTAGGACCTGTAAATTTGTGCTTTTTGATATTGTCCCCTATAGGAACCTTAATTTATAGGAGACACCATAGGAAGAGACATGATTTAGTTGGAAATTTTAATTTCCACAAAGGCTTCCACCACCATTTACCCTCCTCTAGATCTTTTTCTGCATTAATGAACAAATAACCCTCCTTAGGTACATATTCCCAAGAGGGGGAATGAATCCACTAGAGCTCATTCTCCCCTTCCTAAATTCTAACATGAGAAACATTTCAAAATTTTGTGTACTCTCGCCAACATAGGTGCCATTCCTCAGCAAAATTTAAGGCCTAGGGATCTAGCCATCCTTGTCCCAGAATTGAAGTGTTCTAAATCTGCAACTTGGTTCAAAGGTTTCTTACCCTGTGCTAACAGTATATCAATCAATTATTTATGAAGTTGGAAAGTGTTACCACAACCAACCCATGGATCATGACTAATACACACCTTCTCATTGGAACCAACTTTCCATGCAAGCCCTTGATCAATAACATCAAACAAATCAATCACAACCTTCCAAACTATCAAAATGTTTGATCTACTTTTCACAAGATTTATGATCCAGTCCTCTAGTGAGTTGGGATAAATATACTTCTTCAAGACCACATTTTTCCATAGACTAGATGAAGATATCAATCTCCATCTTACCTTAGCCGCCAATGCTTTGGAGAAAAGGACCATATTTTTAACTCCTCGTCCTCTCCACTCCTTAAGGAGAGCTATCTCATCCCACTTTACCCATGAAAAGAATTGACCTTCCTTCTCTCCCATCCATAAGAATTTGTTGCAACATTTTCACACTGAGTTGAGGATCCCTTTGGGAATCCATGATAGGGACATCCATAACACGGACTTCACCTCCAAAACAGATTTCATGAGCACCAGTCGCCATGCCCTTCAAAGCCATCTGAAACTCCAATTTTTTATGTGATTTTCAATTTTTGCCAACAACAACAGCCAATCTCCTTTTTTACAATTATTAGGCTTCAGAATAAAACCTAAGTATTTCAATCCTTCATCAAAGTTGGTCAATATAAAAGGAAAAAGAGATTATACAAAGTGGTAATGATGTTGCCATGAGTTTTGTCAGATTTTTGGAATACATCAAATCCTTTATCCTGCAAACTTGTGACATAGGAGCATTCATCCATGAGTTAGTTTAGTGTTTATTCCTCCCTTTTGCATAGATTTCACTAAGAGATCCCTTGGAAACCTCTTTCTTGAGTTTTGTCCCATGTGAGGGGCTTGTGATGACCCAAAATCCAAAGGAATATAACAACTTTGGTCCAATTTTTAGGTTCCATATTATTTTCCAAAGTTTGTCCTTTAGGAGATTTGCATATCCATTCAGCTAAGTTTTATGCCTCTTTGAGGTTATATTTTCTCTCTGTTTTATAACCCCATCTGATTTTACCAAGACCCTCCTAGAATTGAATTGGTTGCTCTTGAATTTTTAAACACAATTCCTAAAAGGCCTCCTAGTTCCCGAGATAGTTCCTTTGATGTTTTGGCTTCCACTTTCTCTACATATTGTGATCTCCTATGTCCTACAAATATTTTACAACGATCAACATTTTTTGTCTGTTGTCCATTCCTTCCATTCTTGATAGCAATCTGGTTGTGCCAATATGGTAAGTTGCTTCTAGGAGTCATCCAAGAATAAATACATATTTCATTCTCTATATTCCCAGAAGCAGTGATTCTAAATAAGGTCCTTATTGTTCCATATTTAAGATCCCCTCATATCATATTCTAATCTTATCAAATTGTGTAATGTTTCATTGGTTGTATATATGACTCTCCATAGCCTTCCCCAGAGAGAGTTTGGGTTTGTGAGCCATTTCCACCAATTTTTAGCTACAATAATTCCTGCCAACAAGTCTACATATCACAATCCTAACACCTTTTATCCTAGGTAAGAAGGTTTTCCTCCAGGATACTAGAGACCATTTTCTCTCGCCTTTTACAACCCCCCATAGAAAAGTGCATTATATGTTCCAGATCTATTTTTGTGCAATTTTAGGGTAAAATAAGGTTGAAAATAGGTATAAAGTCATGGATTAAAGAAAATATTTTAGAAGGGTGAGTCTGCCTAGAAAATTTAGAGCCCTACAAGTCCAACTTGATAGCTACTATTCAAATTTGGCCAACAATTCTTCCCATGAGACCAACCTAAGTGAAATCTATAGGAGCATAACACTTGGGTATTTGGAAGGAAGATATAATTTTTGGATATGTATAATGTTGTGGCTCATTTTCATTTACCTTTGAAATATTTTTTAAAACACCAAAAAAGCATATATGATAGAAAATGTAAAATTTTATGTGTCATAGAATAATTTTGATTTATATATTGGTACATTAACATTACATGATGATATGTGAAGGTGGGTTGATTTGGGCTCATTCATGTGCAAAACAGTTCAAGATTCGGACTAATGGGCGTGTTCAGAGCATTGCACACCGAAAAAGGTCAAGTCGGGCTGATTCGCAAGCTTAGGAGGGACTAGCGCGACAGAACACCGAATAAGTTAGGGAGGGTTACGTTGTGGAGTAAACGAACTAATTTCCCAAAGGAAGAGAAAGGGTGCATTTCCCTTAAAAACTTAAGAATTATAGAGGAGGTGCAAAGGGGAAAACAGACGGTCGGGATCAAAGCGCAGAACCAGAGTGAAGAGATGGATGGCGAAGATTAAATCGCAAGCTACAAACCGCAAGTTTCAAAAGATAGGTGTGGGAGGTAAATGCTAAAGTGGCCAAAGTGCTATGTGGAATGCTCGGCGGGACCTAACCACATGGCACACATCACTAGTTTTAACATTTAAGGGCTAAGGTAAATGTTATACTCGTCGAAGCGCGATGTGCGATGCGGTGGGGCCCGATCACAAAATCGCAAATCTCAAATTTTAAAGGATAACCGTGGGAGGTAAGTGATAAAGTCTCTGAAATCCAATGTGTGATGCCTGGTGGGACTCGATCGCATAGCATGCATCGCAAGACTTAGAAGATAAGTGTCAAAGACAAGCTAAAAGCAGCAAAATGCGATGTGCGAGCGAATGCTACGCGGTTTCAAAAGTGAATTCCAAAGGTTTTCAGATCCGGAAGTAAGTCATTTTCGCGTGTTAAACCATGTCGGAGGAAGAAAAGAGGGTTATAACGTGAAATCGGTGAATCTCCTTGGCAATGAATAAATAGGCAGAACTCGGCAGACAAACTTGGGTAAGTGACCCGACACAGAACAAAGGAGAAGAGGCAGAGTCAAGTAGCAGGTGATACGAGTGACAGCGTTTGAAGCACAGGGGCATAGGCAGAGTTGGGTAGAAAAGTGTATAGTAGCACCATTAGGAGCATAAAATCTGGGTCAAGTCAAGAATGGAGGCATCGTTAAAGAGCTGTGCAACCACTGCATCATGACTAGAAAGGCCACCTCGGCACTTCGGGAGGACGCATTAGCAACATCAGATTCAAAAAACAAACAATATTTCCAGTTTGAATTTTCTCTCTCAAGTATGATTGCACAAGTTGTCTTAACAGTTTAGGTAGTCGAATAGCTTCAAGAAGTTCAGCAATTAGGAACCACTGTGATGTATTTAAGTAGATAGAAATAAAGAAAAAGGGTTCCGAGTTTTTTACCTCTGGATTACTATTAATTTGGTACTTAATTTTCTGAGAAATTAATGAAAGAAGATAAAGTTTCCTGCACCTGTTGAGGTTGATATGTCTTTCCAGTTTCGCTCTATGTTTATTCCTCTTTGAATGAAGTGAAGTAATGTAGCAGTCGGTCTCTTAATTACATCTGTGAGTCAAAGTTAAATCACCTTAATTTGTGCTCCTTCACTTCATCTATTCTCTTTTCGCAAACTCCTGATGGAACTTTAAAGTAATATATTTTGTGTTTACAGCATATTATTTCGAGTTTCCTCTCTCTCCATGATTTCCTCTGAAGCGTAAAAGTGGTAGATTCTTTGTATTCAGCATATCATTTTCAGTTTCCCTTACAGTTCTTCTTTTCATTTCATTCAAGTATCAGCAGTTTATGGCATTGTGAAGGCTTTCATTATATCAGATTGTTAAGGGTATTAAGTAATTATATTCCAAAGGTGTTAAAAAGAGGCCCTTTGATATCATAATTGTGGCATACATATATAAAATGTCTTAAGCACTAGTTCCTTACCACAACCAAGGAATTGATTCTTGAGATACAACATATAGTAAGGGAGATATGAATTTGAACCAATAGCGGGTTGTTAAAGAAGAAAATATACTATTTGGACACATTTATTTCCCTTCCTAAGGCTTCTTGGAAGTTCTCTAGTGTTGGACATTGGGTTCAGCGCTCCCCGTGTGTTTTGCGACATGGACTAACTGCCTCTCGTGGATCCTAACTCTGGCGATTGTAGCGGAGACTAATGCCTGTGGGTTTTGGTCTAATGGAAATCATGACTCCAACAAGTGGTATCAGAGCAACAGGTATCGAGTTCGAAACTCACCCGGTTCGCGTTGGGGGAGATTGTTGGACATTGGGTTCAGCGCTCCCCATGTGTTTCGCGACATGGACTAACCGCCTCTCATGGATCGTAACTCTAGCGATTGTAGCAGAGACTCACGCCTGCAGGTTTTGGTCTAACGGCAATCATGATTCCAACATCTAGGAATTTTTTGAAGTCTTTGACTTCATTCGCAGAGCAGTGACCCATGATCAGGGTGTCATCAACGAAATACTAATGAGAGATAGGGATAGAATTATTATGGATATGGATACCTTTAATGCAATTATGGTCTGCAACAACTTTAATGAATCTTCTCAACCCTTTCACCAAGAGAAATAACAAAAAAGGAGACAAGGGGTCACCTTGTCAAATGCCCTTGGAGAGGGTGAAGGTGTTTGAGGAAGATCTATTGACCAATATGAAAAATAAGGCTTTGGAAATAAGGTCTAAGACCCAGTGTATCCATTTTTATCCAAATTTGAAGGTTGTGAGCATATGATATAGGTATTGCCAACTTATTCTATCAAAGGCCTTGGAAACTTCTAGCTTAATGAGAATGCATGGTTTCTTTGTGACCATTAGAGAATAAATGAGTTAATGTACCTACAAGATGTTGTCCATAATCTTCCTTCCTTCCATGTACCTGATTTACACTTCTAAGGTAATGTTCAAAAGGATGGGCTATAGTTTGTTGGCTACAACCTCAAAAATGATATTTTAAATAACATTGTAGACATATATAGTTCTATAAGCAGATGGAATTTTTCCCTTATTGTCTTTAGGAACTAGGGTGATGGAAGGGCATCCAAGGAAGCTAGAATGAAGGCAGATCTTCAAGAGTGTTCTACCACCATCCAAATGTCATGCGGAAAAAAAATTTCCAACATACTTGAAAGAACTCCAAGGTGAAATCATCTAGGCTTGGAGCTATGCCTTTTTTCATCTCTTATACTACTTGTTCCACTTCTTGCAGAGAGATATCACTCATGGGAATTGAATTTTTCTCTAGAGTGATGATTCTAGGGATGTTTCTTATTATCTTTGTTATTTCCAACATCATGTATCGAATGGGTTCCGAGATCAAATTTTGATAGCATGTCTCTAGCTCTTCCTCTATGTTTTGTGGGTTTTCCAACCTCTTTCCTTGGAGGTACTTTAAACATGTGATGTGAATATGATGCTAGTGTTCGATCATTAACTTGTGGAATAAGATTGACTTAAAATCTCCTTCCTTTAGCGATTGGGTTCTTGATTTATTCCTCGATAAGATTTCCTCTCGGGCTTGTATTTCCTCCCATAATGAGGAAATTCTAGTTTCTTAGATTACTAATTCTTCAAATTTTCCCTCTTCCATGAATTTCTTGTATTTCCTCCATTTATTTTTTTAGCAACCTATTTGCCTCATGAATGTTTCCAAACTCTATCCTATTCTAATCTTTTAAGCAGTTTTTGATATGTTTCCATTTTATGATGTAAATTGTACACAAAGTTGAATTTTCCTTATGCCCTAGATTTGGTCTATGCCTAATTAAGCACACAAACACACTAGGAACCCCAACACACAATACTTTGCATGGAAGAAATTTAACAGTATTAAAATCGATTAAGTACACAAATTTATTGAGCCCAAATATTGATCTTTATTATTTCATCAATCAAAGAATCACGAGGCTCCCGTACTAGGGGTCATGGCCCATTAGATCACTAGTGCAACTAGTATAGATAGAATACAAAAATTTGGGCTTGAGATCAAATCCCTTTTGACCTTCAAACTGCCCAAAACAAAAACAAAAAATGAAAATACTTGACTTACTTGTTGATGTAACCAGCCCTTTCAATCCTTTTTTCCCTTGATGTAACTAGTTGTTCTTTTAACACAATGATTTGGATCCTTTCAAGTCTCTATCCAACTAGCTATTGAGAAAAGTCAGATCCTTCAAACCTCTTGCATTTCTAGCTTTCAAAACACTTCAACTACTCATATTGAGTAATTTGGTCCTTCAATTTAACTACATATTAGCCATCAAAACACATTGTTCGCAACTCTATTAGTGAACAGACTTCATGAATAACTCAAAAAACCTCCTTATTCCAGAGAAATAAATTCTTGTCCACACTACCTAGCCTCCTTCCTGGTCAGATTCACTTCAACCTTTCTTCTTCCATTGGTCTTAGGTTTTTGACCTCTTTATCTTCCTCTCGAGGCCTCTCAACCCTACTATAAGACAAGGTTGAGGCCCTAACAGACCTCTTTGTGCACTACCTAAGGCCTTTTTGACCTTGTTGTAGTATATTTGATGCTCATTCATACCTCTTGTTGTAGACTTAGGGCTTCAACCCTCCTTTAGGATACCAACATATCTATGGCTAGCAGACATGACCCATTATTCTCAACGCAGAACCACACAAAAGCTTCCTAGATCTTTCAATCTTCCTTGGAAAATTGTTTTCTCCTCCAAATAGGCATATCCTCTCAAGCTCAACTTCTTCTTGGAGTTATATGGCTCGCGTTATGAGATTCTGTTCACTCAAGGATGGATTTCTTGATCTAGGTTTGACTACCCTCCTTCCCTTATCTTATCCACACGGGCCTCTTTTCTAGCTTCGATCTACTTCTTGGTTAGTGGCCTCACTTTTGCACCTTCATTCACCCTTAACTAGACCTAATCAGGCCTCAACTTTCCCACTCTTCACAGGTCTCCCTGAACTGTGGCCTTAGGCTTGCTTCTAGGTGCACTCAGGGCTACCTACATTCCTCTAACCAAACCTCCAAAGTACTGATGCTTAACCATAAAGATCTCGACCTTCACTAGGTCAACTTCAAACAACCTTCTTGAACTCATAAATTTTGAACAAAACTCAGACTCCTTAGAAAGCACACATCTACTCTTAGCTACGACTATCTCTCTCTATGGTTTGTGACACCTTTAGGGAAAACGACCTCTTCAAGTAAAGTCCATCTCAGTTGAGATGTAGTGAGCCTCTCCATAGGCTCTCTATTTATTCTTTTATTTTAGGTCATTTAGGAAAACTCTATATTTATAAGGTTTTCACTCTCTTACTGTTTAGAATAAAAAATTGGTTTCTTAGGTCCCAAACCCACTTCTTTAGGTCCAAAACCCCAACTTTGGGTAAATTTCCCAACCAACTACTTTTGGTGGGTATCCTTCTTTGGAAAGTACCTTCCGAGCTACCCAAAATTATAACACTCCCTCTTAATGAGGAAGGTTAGCTCCATGACTTTCCTTGCATACCCAAGACTCTCCTTGCATGAGTTATGGTTTTCCCTGGGTAACCATCTTTATCCTCGCATGTGTCAAGTATTATTTGTACTTGGCCAATATTTTTCTTGCATGGTGGATGATTTTCCTCACATTCAACATGACATTTCCTTGCACCACCATGAATGTTTTTTCATGGTTCATAATTTTCCTTGCGTGGGTTGAAAATGCCACTCTCTTGAACATGAAGATTCATATTTCCATTAGATGGTTTTCATTCCTTTATAGTCTCCCTCTGAAGCTAGACTCTGTATGGGAGTACACAACCTCCACTGGCTCACTTTGCTTCTTGTGCACACTATGATCCACGTGCTCTTAAAAGTAGCTTTGATACCATGTTGAATTTTCCTTAGGCCCTAGATCTGGTCTATGGCCAACCAAGCACACAAACACACTAAGAACCCCAACACACAATACTTTGCATAACATAATTTAACAACAACGAAATTAATTTAGTACACATATGTATTGATCCCAAAGCTTGATCTTGATTAGTGAAACAATAAAAGAATCATGGGGCTCCCATACCAGGGATCATGGGCCTTTAGATCACTAGTACAACTAGTATACATAGTATACAAAAATCAGAGTTTGAGGTTACATCCCTTTTGACCTTCAAACTACCCAAACAACAAGAAAAAAAATACTTTACTTACTTGCTGATGTAACCAACCCTTTTAGCTATTATTGCCCTTGATGTACCTAGATTTCCTTTTCCTCCTTTACACAGTGATTTGGATCCTTTCAAATCTTTTTATAACCAACTACTGACAAAATGCATATCCTTCAGACGTCTTACATTTCCAGCCTTCAAAACACTTCAGCTACTCATAGTGAGTTTGTCCCTTCAACTTCATTGCATATTAGCCATCAAAACATGTTTTTCACAACTCCATTAGTGAATAGACTTCATGAATAACTTAAAAAACCCCCTTATTCCATAACAATAACTTCCTGTCCACACTAGCTAGCCTCCTTCTTGTCCAGATTCACTTCGACCTTCCTTCCACCATTGGTCTAAGGCTTTCAACCTCTTTATCTTCCTCTCAAGTCCTCTCAGCCCTACTACAAGACAAGGTTGAGGCCGTAACGAACCTCTATATGCACTACCTAAGGCCTTTCAGCCTTGTTGTAGCATATATGAGGCCCTTTCAGGCCTCCTATTGTAGACTTAAGGCTTCAACCCTCCTTTAGGATACCAATAGAATTACGGCCAACAGACATGACCCCTTCTTCTCAATTAAAAACCACACAGAAGCTTCCTATATTTCTTAGCCTTCCTTGGATAGTTTTTTGCTCCTTCAAACAAGCATATCCTTTCAATCTCGACTTCTTCTTAAAGTTCTATGACTCACTTTATGATATTTTGGTCACTCAAGGATGGATTTCTTGATCTAGGCTTGGATACCCTCCTCCTACTCTTGGTATATCCTCATAGGGCTCTTTTCCATCTTCGATATGATTCTTGGCTAGTGGCCTCACTTATGCACCTATGCCCAACCATTTCTTGGATATAACTACCCTTACCTAAACATGATGAGGGCACTTTTGTCATACTCTTGAGATATCTCCTTAACCCACGGCCTTATGCTTTCTTCTCGGTGCACTCAAGGCTACCTACAATCCTCTAACCAGACCTCCAAACCAACACAACTTAACCACAAAGATCTCAACCTTCACTATGAGAGCTTCAAACAACCTTCTTTAACTCATCCATGTTGAACGAAACTCGACCTCCTTAGAAACCACACATTTGCTCCTAACTGTAGCTCTCTCTCTCTCTCTCTATGGTATACAACTCTTGTTGGCTATGTGTTATATTCTTTCCATGACTAGTCACAGGGGGGTAGGAAATAGCGTCCCTTGTATGTTGTGCTGGGCGCGGCCCGAAAAGGGTCACGGGGGGGGCGGCGGTCCCCGCGGGCGGGGTCGAGCGGCGCACGAAAAAATTTGGTCCTTATTTTCTGGTGAGCGGACCCACCCATGGTTTTTTTCATGGGTTGCACGTGGTTTTGGGGCATGATGTTTTTCGGCCCCTGGTATTTTGTAGATCTGGTCAATGGAACTATGGTTATGTTCTAATCCAGGGTTAATGGATTGGGGTTTATGTATGCTTCGGCATGTATATATATGTGTTGTAACACTAAAAGGAATATAATGAAAAATCAAGCTGGTCGTCCTGATTTTGGATCCAGGGGAAAATCTCTGTGTATATATGTTTTATGTTTTATGCTCTCGCTATTGTTTATTTTCTATTTTTAAGATTCGTTTGCAGATAATTTTTGTATAGGGATAAAACCTACAACTCCTTTAGGGAAAACAAATTCCTCAAGTGAAGTACATCTCACTTGAGATGAAATGAGCCTCTCCATAGGCTCCCCATTTATTATTTTCTTTTAGGATATTTAGGAAAACTCATATATTTATGGTTTTCGCTCTCTTTCCCATTAGAATAAACAATTGATTTATTAGGTCCCAAAACCACTGCTTTAGGTCCAAAACCCCAACTATGGTTCAATTTACAAACCAACTACTATTTACGAGTATCCTTCTCTTGAAAATACCTTTTGAGCTACCTAAAATTCTAACACATGGTTGATACTTCAGAAATGGGAGCTTTCAACCACCACTTTTCAATGATGAATGAATCATGCCTTAACTATAAGATTTCAAACCAAAATAACCTCCTCATTGGGCTTCTCTCCCATACTAAATCAAGGTGAATAGGCCAATGGTTTTAGTCGTGACTCGGTAGGATAGTTACTAGGTATCTATCTAATTGAGAGGCCACCGCTCCTCTGCCTTTCCTTTGATTGTTCCAAGTAAAGACTCCACTATTTGTTTCCATGTCAACCAGAATAATATCATTAATTAAATCATTAATCAGTTTAGAATATCCATGCATCCTTCAAATTCCCCCTTTATTTTCTTTCAGCAAGAGGAAAATATTGAAATATCCTCCTATGATCCAAGATTTGGCTTGTATATGTCGCTCTAAACCTCGCAAGGAATTGATGAATACCGCTTTATCCCTTTAAGTGTGTGAATCATATACAATGGTTATGTATCCAATAGTTGCCACTCCAAATCATTGAAATTTAGTTATGAGGATATGCTTGGTTGCTATAGAGACTAAGAGTGTAATAGACACTAGGATCCCATGCTATCGCAAGCCTTCCAGAGGCACCTTTTTGGTAGTCCTTCCAAATGGATTGCAGCTACTTACTCAGTTGTTTATATGAACATTTTGTCTCTTGCAAAAGATTTACATTTGGATTTTCCAACTTAATTTTGTCTCTAAGGAATTTGTTCTTTGATTTTCCTTTAAACCCATCACATACCATGTCATGAATTTCATTCATAATAAGGGGTGATAGGGGGGAGGATTCTAATACTGGTTTGATCCTTCCCAACTTTACTATTTTATCTCTTAATTATTGAATAATTTTCCTATTGGTTTTCCTTCCTCTCTTTTTTTCATATTTTCTCCACTTGACAATGTCCTTGGTGTTGGTCTTCTTCTCACCTAGATGAGGAGAGTTTTTATGTGACTTAACTTTGTCTTTTTGTAATATTTTTTCTTGTATGTGGATGTAGGCTTGAGATTTGAATTCCACCACATTATCTGGAATTTGAGCAAGATCTTGGCTCTCACATGTCATGACTAATTACTGGAGTTATATCCCTTCCCATTCAATATCTTCCCCCTCATCTTCCTTTATCGCATTTGTATCTTTAGGGGTTATGACGATATCCTCATAGGGATTTTCTAGGTTGGTACTATTGTCTATGAAATCTTGCACTTGTGGTTCTAGGGTGTATCCTTCAACCTAGGGTGGTTTTTGTTCCTCCTCCATTATTTTTACATCCCCCCCCCCCTTTTGGCCTTTCATTTGGTTTAGGATCTCATATCTATCATTTTTTATTCATTTTGTGTCAATCCAGATTCTGCCAATTTTCTCGATTGTCTTTTGTGAGTGGATACCCTCTAAGACCCTTTTGCATCCATCTCTGCCTAGGGTTTTGGAGGCTTATTCGATGGAAATTCCTTGAAGAGGTGGCCATTCTCATGGCACTTTCTACAATGGAATGGGATATGATTATAATAAATAGGATTCTCCCATCCATTTTCTTGATGAATTATACAAATATACTCTAGTAATGGTTTTGAGATATCCATGTAGGCACATATGTGAGTGAATAAGGCATAATGACCCTACTTCATATCTTATGAACACATCACAAATAAGCCTAATGTGTTTCCTATGCATTCCAATGTCTAGGGATCCCATAACTCTTCTAGTAGATAGTATAATTAGATCCACACTGGGGTTGAAAATAAGTCCTCCTTGTCTGGGTTGAACTTTTCCTTCTAGATGCATAGGTATAATCCTCCATTTTGAAGAAATATGGATCCCATTGGAAGATCTTGTTACGGTCCTCCATATTGTAAGAAATTTCCATGAAAAAATGTTTGAGCCAAGTTTCATCTCTACATCTCCATGTGACAACCAATTTATTTTTATCCTCCAAATCAAGGCTCTTTCTAAGAGCCAAAGGCCAAGGAATTTCCTAATCAACACATGCACTTGCATGTACTATATTTTGTTGTCGATTCTGCTTGATTTTACCTAATATTTAAAAACTATGGTTGCCTTAAAGATGCAAGTATTGGTTTTTTGGATATGATGGAACTTCATTTCAAGGAGCTTGGTTGATTTTATTTCCTTGTTGGGTAGAATAATTGAAAACCTTAGAACCTTGGATGGTATTATTTGATATCTACAACTTCTTCCTCGATCGATGCTTACTATAACTTCACGGTAGGAGAGGGTCACACCCCCTCCCCATCTTGCAAGGGCCATTGTGGGACTATCTATAGATTTCCATAGTGTTGAGGCAATGGATTTTATTTTCTATGTACATCTAAATTAGTTTAAGAGCCACTAAACTTTGAAAAAGGACATGGAGGTGGGATTTGATCGACTTATGTGTGAACATGTCATAAAATCATTTTTAATATAGTTTCTTTGGGTGCAACAACACGTCTGAAAAATACCTCAAGGTGTCTCCATGGCTTCAGGATTAGTCCCTCATGGAAATCGAGCCTTGCCTAATGGTGAAAAATTCCTCGCTTTCCACCATTGGACCCAACCCCTCTAAGAAAAGTATGACTAAACTTTAGTCATTTCACTTTTGCTTTTTATTTATTTATTTTTATATTTAAAATTTAACAACCCCTTTTTTACATTATTTTAAATTTAAATATGAAATAAGTTTTTTCATACCTTCACCATTGTCATTAATCTAATCTCAATAGCTAGAATTGTTTCCTTTGGCCACAGTAGAAACATAGGTAACTATTGTCTTTTTCTACAATAGAAATAGGGGAATGTTTTGTCTAAATTGTTCGCTTCCTAAGAGCCAAAAGAACATAGAGATCCTTGTTAAGCACGTCTTGGAAAATTAAGTTTATTTCTTTGTAAATTGTGTCTCCATATTAAAATGCTTAAACTCTTTTTAATATCAACATCTTGATGTCATTTATTACAACATATATGAGTTACAAATATACACTACATATTGCATTCAACTTGAAAAAATTAATTGAAAATTCAAGGAGTTTTGAATTACTTCCTTATATATGATTTTTGTTCCTTTAGATGATCATGTTGCAAACTCCTTCATTGAAATGTTTTGAGGTTAATTTTTCGAGCTATTGGCAATATGTTGATATCAATACTTGTAAATCTAAATAAAATGATAAGGCCCCATTACTTATAACAAAGAAGTTGTATAGATCCCAAAAGAAGCTCAAAATTGGAGGAGGAATAAATTCTACTTTCATTACCTTGATCCCCAAAGAGATCAAGCCCACATCTTTCAACCGCTCCAGGACAATATACTTATGCAAATCCTCTTACAAGATCCTGACCAAAGTTCTAGCTAATTGCCTCAAATATTTTCTTCCAGATCAGATATCTGAAAAACAACGAGGCTTCCTGCTTGTCCTAGAAGCAATACACTTGAGCCTGACAAGGGAATAGCAAGGTTTCATCCTTAAATTAGACATGGGAAGCTCTTTTGGTAGAGTGAGATACTCCTTCCTCTTTGTGTTCTTGCAGCGATTTGGCTTTATTAATGATTTCATAGACTTGATAAAAGCTTGTATAAGCAAATCATGGTTAGTAGTTTTATTAAATGGAAGGCCAGGTTAATTCTTCCAAAGCACTAAAGGGATAAGGCAAGGATTTCCTCTTTATCCCTTCCTTTATGTCAACATATTGCTTCAACAGAAGATTGGAATCTGAAAGGCAAAAGGGAATGATCATTGGCATTCAATTTAATAGAGGAACCAAAGGCTTAAACCACTCCCAGTTTACAAATTATATCCTCGTGATTAGAGGAGCCTCTCCCGCAATGGAAACAAGTATAAAAAAAACTTTAGGTGTTTTTTTAGAAGTATCTAGAGGCCTCCTAAAAAATATCAAAAGGGACATATATGTCTGGAACACCCCCCCCCCCCCCCAACCAAAAAAAAAAAATCCTTAGAAGAATCTCTATATTATAGGTCAATTTGGGCATCATCCCCCATGACCTGGCCAAACTAGACATCATCCCCAGGACCAATGAAATAGGGTCTATCATCCCCTCATATTTTAGCTGCTACATGCCCTAAGTGAATACATTTCATTCATGCCTTCTATTGTGAGATTTCCAAGGTTTGAAGTATATGTTATATCACGTATTGACTCACCAACGCTCACCTACAAGGGACTAAATGTGTTGCAGCGCAAAATCCTCCATTCAAGGGTGCACTACAGTGCACTTCCTGACACTCAAGGATGGGTTGACCACGTGGGAGCGGAATTCTCATTGTTCCAGTAATATCCACATGGCCAGTGCTTTCTAGAAGAGTCCATATGTGTCAAAATGTGAATCCAATTGTCCATCTAACACCTATGAACTTGGAAACATGTCTTACCTATTATTAGAAAGTCATTCATTAAGAAACTACCATCAATTTCCCTATAAATTGAGCACTCATCCTAGTGCTAGGGGAGGAATAAATTTGGTAAATTTATGTTGTTGGATTCTCAATTGATAAGAGAGTGAAAGTACTGATATGTTGTTGGTATGATATTCGATGTGATGAGGCTGGAATGAAGCTGAAGCAGGTTGACAACAAATCGATCTATTGGTTGTAACCTTCCCCTTCTACTCTTTAATAAAGATTGTTGTTCATTTTCTCATACATATGTATCTATTTCTTTTGCAATGTATTCTTGAATTATGTACGTATTTCATATCTAATTGATTTGATTTGAGTAATATAAGTAGATATCTGTATATTGCATGTTATTTTTTGTTCTCTATTTGTGTTTGCAGGAATCGATCTAGCGACTTAGGTTGGATTGAGAGCGACGACAACAGTGACAGAAGGAGAAGGATAAGTGATTCAATCACAAGTAGGCTCCTTTACCATTCTATATATCCACTTGTTTTAGAGAAATTGAAAGTTATTCTTTCCACTGTTGTTCTAATTGATAGACACCACACCTAGGGAATTTGGTTTATCCGTAGATCACAATTCCGCATAACAAATTGGCGACTCCACTGGGGAGTATCCTATAATTCTCGGTGTTTTTGCCTCTATTAATCCTCATCAGTAGCATCTAATTTCAGTTATTAGACATTTGAATGAACAAATTTCATTAGAAGTGTGTTCTATTGCTTGGTTGTTCAATCCTTTTTGTGCCCAACGCATTGTTGGTCAAGACATAGTGCACTACAGTGCACTGTCTCCCACTCAGTAGTGCTCTGCAATGCATTGTCTCCCCTTAGATACTGCGTTTCCCCCTCAACCAACCAAATTCCATCTAAATTTTTCATTTCTATCATTCTCAGTCACTTGTTTGTTGTATTCTTAAATGTATGATACCTCTTAGAGACCAGTAAACTTTCTTGTTCTTCCTCCTTTGAAAAGTAAATTTGTTCAATGTCTCTCTATTGTTTTTCTTTATCATTGGCAAATCAAATTCAAAGTATTTCATTTCTGCATTAGATCAATTTTGTTTTCGAAAAGGAAATTGTTGTTCTATTCCTCATTTCCTGTAGGAAAATTTTAGTTCCATTCTTCATTTTCCTAAAAGAGAAATTGTTGTTTCATTCCTTGTTTCTCAAAGAAGAAAACACTTGTTTGATTAATTTATGCATATAGTTTCCTTTCTTGCATTCACATTAAGGGAACTGAAAAGAAAAACATGCATGTGCATATAGTGAATTATGTGTGTTGCATAAGAACAAGTTAGGAAAGTTTCATTTAGTTTGTGTTCTTCGTTGTTTTCTCGAAACCTGATTTCTCTTTCCCTTAGTAGCTAGGATTTTCATTGAAAAAGCTAAATTGAAAAGTTTTTTTATCATTTAGTTTGCATCTTTAGTAATTTCCATTACATCACACAGTGAACCTCAAAGACAAACTTTAAAACAAGATCAACATAAAATTTACATCAATTTACCTAAGAAATCATTTTAACATTAACGATAACATTTAGAAGGTCTAGGCTAGAGACGTGTTTCAATGTCGTTAAACATAGCAGTTGTCGCTATCTTGTCTACGATACATTCTGAGTGTGATACTTCACTCCATGAACATAAGTATATCGGAGCTCGTCCATGTACCTTCGGTTATACAGGGCAGTGTTCTAGTACGAAAAGTATAAGGGGGTGCTCTCACTGTGCAGTTTCGCATTAGACAACGCTAATACGGACTTGGGCCTCCACGTACCTTCGAGTATATTTGGGAGGACAACTTTAGGTTGCTATTCATCCATAGGTAACCAATTCGGCTGCCTTGTAACTTTTGATACACCAAACACAACATTCGGGGAGATTGACTGCCCATACTTCTTGGTTTGTAAGGAGGTATTCTGCAGTTCACAATTACTTGGTAAACCTTTTTCCTAGAATTTCCATTTTTATTTTATTTTATTTTATTTGTCATAAAATAAATCATTCATCGTGGAAGAAGAACATCCCTTTCTTCGTCGTTCACATAGAATAGCACTTAAACCACCTTTACCATCGGAAGCCATTTCTGGTCAGCAAAGGTGACATCGTTCTACCGAAACTAGTATTATCAATACCTCTGGTGCGACATCATCCTCACATATACCAGATTTAGCTTGAGTTGTTTCTACAAATCCTGGTTCATCCACTATTTTTGAGACAGATTCCTCACATCTACCTGTGGTCTCGATCCATCCAATCAGTGAGACCATACCTCTCGAACCCGTCGTTGTTCAACTGGAAGTTGATCCGGATCTTGTTGTACTTTTACTAGAACATCTAGGTCCCGAAGTCAAACAACTGAAAGTTGTTCCTATATTGGTCGCTCCACAATCTATTGTAGCCATTGAGTCTGACATATTGCGCAGTCAACCACCTGAAATATACTTCGGGCCTGATGGAAAAATCCTTCCACTTGGTTTAATTTCGATTGAAGAAATACAACAAGATGAAACACCTTCGACTCCAACCCATTTTGGATTGGAGCTTTATATTTACAAGACTTTTCCTCAATCACCTCACACTGCTTTATTTGATCCTGTGTCAATTCGAGTTCCCTTAGATACTGCAAGGTATACATTGGGTCATATGACCATGGCTGAGTCAACATCTCTGATTGTACCTTCTGTTACAGTTGCAATAGAAACTTCTCTTACTACCCTACCTATGTTCACCACATCACCAGAGTCACATCTATATGGTTTCCCTTACGTCCTACCTAGATACCAATATTTATCTAGAAACTTCTCTGGTGCATCCTCAAACCCATGGACTTCACCAATGTCATCATCTAGTATTCTATCTGGTACATCTCTAATGAGTACTGAATGTCTTGATCCTTTATATACATCTTCAATGCAATATCAAGCTGGTCCATCTAGGTATATTCCATCCAGTACAATCTCAACTAGACTCATGGCATTTGGAGAACAATATATTCCATCTTATTATAATCCTCATGCTAGGGGGCAACCTATGGTCACCTATTTTTACGATGCTACGTAAGATGTGGTCATCCTAATATCGGAGCTGGTTGTTTTATCGATAGCAACCAACTCGCGAACTGTGCGAGTTTTACCTATTCACAACTGGGTCCAAGATATTTTAGTTTGGGCTATAATATTGGTGGGCAGACACCTTGGGAGCCACAAGCGCAAATGCTACAACCCTCATTCCAACAAAAAATAGCTTACTCAGGTTTTGGTCAACAGAATCCTCAAGAATTTGCTTATCAAAACAACCCCTATCTAGGTTACCAGCAACAAATTCCTTATGTTGGTGCTCAAAGGCATGTTTCCCAAGCAATTCCATCATACCTTGGCTATGCTCAAACTGAATTAAATCAACAGTTGGCCTTTTTTGCAACTTTAGAATTACCTTATTTAAACCGGTTTACCAATGATCCAATCATCTATACTCTTTGGTGGCCGGTGATACCAAATAAATTACCCTCAGATATTCCTAAGTTCAATGGAAACCCTGGGGAAGACTCATTGATGCATGTTATGACTTATCATTTATGGTGTTGATCTAACTCCTTAAATGATTAATCCGTTCGACTACGTATTTTCTAGCGTACGCTCATTGGTCTAGCTGCGAAATGGTACATTGAGTTACCACGAGCTTCATTTGATAATCTCACTGCCTTGGCTACTACCTTTTTTACCCACTTCTAATTACTCATACGATATGAAACTGGAATGGAACCCTTGGCCAATTTTAAACAAACTAATGCTACTCATGTTTCTGATCATATTCATGAGTGGCATCTTCGTCATATAATGGTCAAGACATTTGTTCCGATGAGCTCCTTACTGAGTGGTTCATTAAGTCCCTGTTACCACCTATAACCGAGGATGTGGCTAAGGGTGGCGTCGTCACTGAAGAGCAAGTCATTGTTCGTGCCCAGTACATAGATTTTATTTATACTCAGTCTGGTACGCTCTATGAGAAAATTCCCAACGTCTTGCATTCTAATTTCACTGTTCCTCCTCCATCTAAGGACTCTCATGTCGGTGACGATATGATCGGTACTGCAAGCACACGTCACTCTACTGCATCTGATCCTGCACCTTCTTCCACAATTCATGTCGTGTCATCTGACAAAGGAAAAAGTGACAAGCAACCTGGAAGTAAGAAAAAGGGGAAATCAAAGAAAAAGAAAAATTCTACCTCGCAGTAACGATCATCTAATCAACAAACTAGAAATTGGAAACCCTGTTACCCTTGCATAATCTGTAATGAGGAGCACTTTGTTCGATATTTTCCTCACCGTGCCGAAGTATCAAAATTGATTAAGACCTCGCATGCATCTGTTGTGTTGACAGATCCATTTCCGAATCCAGACACAAATTTGGTTGCTACGGATCCAGCTTCCAGTTCCCAAGTGCTTATTCTATCTATCACAAAGCCAACAACTGATGTTTTGGTGTCAACGCGAAATAAATATTACTGTAGTTAAGCTACTGATCAACCTACTATCTTGAAAACAAATCCTTCCATGGAATATATTCCGCCAACTATTATTCCTGAGTTAATGATAAAGCCGCTGAATTAAGTCGTCCATAAATCGACATTCAATCCTCATGCTTGAGCTACTCAAAATTATAATATAGTTGAAGATTTGGCTCAATCCCCTTCAGCTATGTCGACGCTTGAGATACTTTAAAATTTTCCCTCCCAGAAGCAAGCTTTGTTGTCAAAAATTGGTGGAATTGATCCGACAGATTCCAATCTTTTAGTCTTTAATGATACGGGCTATGTGTTGTAATTACCAGCAGAATTGGCATTCTCCATCCAAGTAAATGTTCTCAATCACCTCGTTCATCGTATTATTATTGATGAGGGAGCATCTACATGCATTGTGTCTCTAAACTACTGGAATTCACTTGGCTCGCCGCGCCTATCTCAATCGCCTACGACGTTGAAAGATTTTGACAGTGATACATATAAGCCTTGCGGTATCATCAATAACCTGCATGTCGAACTAGGGGGAAAAACAATAAGTGTTGAAGTTGAGGTCGTTGACGGACCCCTTGATTACAACATTTTACTTGGAAGGCCATGGGTACATGCTATGATTGCGATTGTCTCTATATATTTTAGAATGATCGCCTTTCCTCATAAGGTGTTATTATAGTCATCAATCAACTCTCGTTCTTTACCTCCAGTTCCCAAGTAACTGGAAGCGTTCCGTTAGTTAACGTACCCCAACTAGCACTTCAAAACATTGGTGTAGGACTCTTAAAGGATTCTTCCCTAATGGGAACCTTTTGTGTTACAACCGCCTACGACATCGGCAGAAATTGCAAACATAGAGACCTACTACATGATATCTTCCACTCCATCTGGGTTAAGGAAGATTACGAGTGATTCTGAAGTTGTTATGTTGAATTAATTTATGTTGCCCAGCCCAATTGAGTTGGCATAGAAATAAATATACATGGCTTGGGCAGCAAATATGAAATCATCGTCGCTGGTCATTTGGGTTGATCGTTCATTAGATTTTGGTACTCCATCTGATCCTTTTTCATCCACTTTCTTGACTAATGAGAGCATTTTGGAATCCATGATGCCAGAAGGAGAACCATGGGAAGATCATCATCATCGTTTCCATATTCAGGATTATGAAGAAGATAATATTATTGAACTATATCACCCATCGATCAAAACATTATTTTCGAATTATTTTCCCTTTAATGTAATCAAATCTGAGCGAAACTTATCAAATATTGAAGAAACCATTTCTATCGATATTTCGACCAAACTCGGTGTTGTAGAAAACATTCATGTCGGCGTTTCTTGTTCTCCATCAGAACTCGAAACTTATCTCTCTCTATTTCGTGAATTCCATGATATATTTGCTTGGTCTTATGAGGAAATGCCAAGCATAGATACTAGTATCATTGAACACACCATTAAAATGTACCCTGATGTCAAACCGGTACGTCAACGCTTTCGTCATGTTCATCCGAAGAAGGTTGTTGCCATTAAAGCAGAAATTGAAAAAAAAAATTCTGTTGGTTTCATTTACCCTGTTTAGCTAACTAATTGGGTTTCCAATATTGTTCCTGTTATGAAGAAACAATGGAAAATTAGAGTGTGTGTCGATTATCGGGATGTCAATCTTGCTTGTCCAAAAGACAACTATCTTACTCCCTTTATCGACCATATTATTGACGATTGTGTCGAATGTGAAATATTTTCGTTCGTGGATGGATTTTATGGCTACAATCAAATCAATATCCACCCAGAGGACCAATATAAGACAAAATTCATCTGTCCCTGGGGCACATTCGCTTATCAGAAACTCCCATTTGGTTTAAAGAACGCTGAGGAAAAATTTCATAGAGCAATGGATTGTGATTTCAATGACATCAAGCACATTGTTCAACCTTATCTAGACGATTTACCCACGCATTCACGAAACCGGACTGATCACCCGATGCATTTGAGAGTTATCTTTCTACATTGTAGACACTACAAAATACACCTCAATCCACATAAATGTGTGTTTTGCGTTGGTTTTGGTAATTTTCTAGGATTCGTCGTCTCAAAATAAGGAATTCGAATCGACCCACTGAAGGTCCAGGCTATTCTTGATTTGCTTGCGCCATCAAATTTTCTTCAATTATAGAAAATTCAAGGAAAGGCTAACTTCCTAAGGAGGTTCATACCCAACTACACCGAAATGGCTAAAGGATTTATTTGGCTCTTCAAAAAGGGGATTCCCTTCCATTGGAATAAGGTTACGCATGCTTCTTTTGATGTTGTCAAGATACACATTTCTAGGCGTCATTAATGTATCCCCCTAATTATCAGAGTGATTTTTTCTTATATATTGTCGCGGATGATACGACCATTGCTATGGTATTGGTCCAAGAATAAGATGGGATAGAAAATCTGATATATTATTTGAATCATAATCTCAATGATACGGAAGTGAAGTATTCATATGTCGAAAAGCTTACCTTGGCAGCCGTTCAAGCTGTCAAAATATTTCGCCATTATATCATGTTCCGGAAGACCATTGTCATTTCGGATTGAAAACCCATGACTTACATTCTGTCACGTCAATTGTTGGGGGGGGGATATTCAAAATGGATTGTCATATTGCATAAGTTTGATTTGGAATTCATCAAATCCAAGTCAAATAAGTCTTTAGTTTTGGCTAAGCTTCTCTACGACCTTCCCTCTAATAGTACTGCTACTACATCGGAACCATTAATTCTTGATGAGTCTTTGTTTCTGATTGGATCATCTGATCCTTGGTATGGGTATTTTATCATTTATCTCCAAACCCAAACTTTTCAGTCTAATACCTATCACTCTGAATAGCGATGTATCTGATACCAAGCCAAAGATTATCTAATCGTCGATGATACACTTTATCGTTGTTGTGTCGATACGATTTTAAGGAGGTGTCTCACTCATGAGGAGGCCGAGAATTTTTTAAATGATTGTCATGCTGGGGCTTATGGTGGACACTTGTCTGGATATGCTACCATGCAAAAGATACTATGCTTCGGTTACTTTTTGCCTACCATAATTCATGACTGCATCCTCATGGTCAGAAGTTGTCATGCATGCCATATTTTTTATCATAAATTCCACAAACCGCCAACGTTGATGTATCCTGTTATCGTTGTGGAACCATTTGAAAAATGGATCATTGACTTCATGACCTACAACCCTCATTCGTCCGGGGGGCATGGTTATATTATTGTCGCAGTAGACTACTTTACCAAGTGAGCCGAAGCGATGCCTACATTCAATAACACAGGCGAAACAGTTGCATTATTCTTTTTTAATCATGTCATCTCACGGTTTGGTGTTCCACAGGCTATAGTCACAGATCATGGTAATAATTTTCGCAATCACATGATGAATGATTTGATTGCCAAATTGGGACTGTCGCATGATAGTTCTACTCCTTATTATCCACAATCCAATGGAAAGTTGAAGCTATTAACAATATTCTTAAGTAAATGCTTCAACGAATGATAGGCATTCATAAATGAAATTGGCATTTGATCTTGTACTCGGATTTGTGGGCATACCGAACCTCAGTGATAAACGCAACCGGATTTACCCCCTTTCAATTAGTGTATGGTCTGGAAGCTATCTTTCCTATCCAATGTGAAATATCGTCGTTAAAACTCATTGTTGACTTGTTACCTGGCACCTCTACTGAAGAAGCACATTTTTTTAACCTTATCCATCTTGATGAAATGCATCGTGAAGCTGCATTGGCTAACGGAGTGCATAAGAGACGTATAAAGGTGCAATACGACAAGCATGTCCAGCCTTGCATCTTCTCAGAGGGTGACCTGGTCTTACTTTATGATCAGGAAGATGATGTGATAGGTACAAGAAAATTTGAGCCGTTGTGGCATGGCCCCTATATTATCAAAAGAGTTCTTGCTAAGGGTGCCTATGAGTTGGTAGATTATGATGGAATTCCATTAGTGCAGCCCCGAAATGGGTTGTATCTCAAACGTTACTATGCTTAAACATGAGCGTAGTAAACTATTATATTATATTGTATATATGTTGTTGATTTGAATAAATTATCTTAGGTTATTTTTCTAGAGTTTTCTTTAAGTTAGTAATTCCCTTTACATTTCATTGCAAATGTATGAATCTTTGGAACCATTCATTGGGTATGTTGATGGTGCTAGTCATAGTATGCAGAATCTATCCTCTGCAGCATGGGCCATTTTCGCTCCGAACAGCGAGTTAGTGATTTTTCAAGGGATTTTTATCGGTCTACCTACAAACAATATCGCTGAGTATAACATGTTGATCAAACTTCTCTTTGATGCCATTTCATTTGGTATTAACTGCATCATTATTAGGTTATACTCACAACTTGTAGTACTGCAACTTACTAGCATTTATACTGTCAGAAATTCAACACTACACCGTATGTTCCTAAGAGTTCAACTTTTTGAAATACATTTTTGATTTCATTTAATATCAACATATTTCCATAAACTTGAA
This sequence comes from Pinus albicaulis, assembly GCA_034641835.2. Taxonomy (NCBI): domain Eukaryota; kingdom Viridiplantae; phylum Streptophyta; class Pinopsida; order Pinales; family Pinaceae; genus Pinus; species Pinus albicaulis. The sequence goes on from CM076572.1 coordinate 981,094,145, forward strand.
AACATTAACTGATTCCTTAGCAAATTATGTTATAAACAGACATTTGCAACACATGCAAAGACATATTTTAAATTCACATCACATAATTGAATAGGATTGTGCAATAAACATAGGAAAACACTTAAAACAAATAGATAGACAGTTATAGGTTTTTACAAAAAAAATTCCCAACACATTGGTCATCTAACCTCAAAATTTATGCAAAATTTCAAAGTAAACTAGTGATGCTCATGATAACAAGATATTGATCTAGCTATCCTACGCAATAACCGCATCCAGCGGTTAGGAACGCCAATAGTGTGGCGTTGCAGTCTCATGGGTAACTCTTCGATCCAAAAATCCGGAATCCCGAGAGTCAATCCCTCTATGTACTATTGTAGCTCAGCAAGAGTCTCGGTCATATCCAAATCCTGAAGGACTGCTCTCTAGATAGCCTTCTCTACTGTTTCGTCTGCTCTCTACTCTGGCTGACCCACTGGTTGAACTCGACCTACATCAGCATATATCAAAACTTTAGTTTAGTCTTGGGAAACATCAAAATAAAAAAACATGTATAAACCTTAGAAAAATAAAAAAACATGGTCAAAACATTCTTACCAATTGCACCCCATTGAGTGTCGTCTAGTAGAACCAAGTCTGGATCTCCTCGAAAGTCTACGCCTGCATATGCATAATCATCAATGGTGACCATATTTCATCTGAACCAGGTGAAGAATGTAGTCGAGAATACGATGGTTGATTGAACAGCATGTCTATCCATCAGTTCTACCCATATCTGCATCCTTGGACCTCTAGGGCCACATATACCCAGTGTAACATGCTGGGATACATCAATGGAATCCGCTCTAAGGCAAAGGAAATCAGGATCGATCCATAGTTGAAATTATTTCTCCTTCCTCCCTTTGCCTTGGTCAGCTTTTCTTTAATCTGAAAGAGGATAGCTTCAGCCCAATTAAATATTGTTGGTTCCAAGCACTCCAGTGCATACTGCATCTTTGATATGTTTGCCACATGTAGTGTAGTGGAATTAGCAAGCTTTGCGATAGTGAATAGGATGGTCCTCAAAGGAAAATCACGTACATCATGGATGTTCATTTTCCCATCCTTACTAGGTTCATTCCCTGTATTAAAATACTGCAATATGTAATCTCTCACTGACCCTCCTCCAAGATCGGACCCTGAAAGAGAAATGGGCGGACCATGCCTCGATAATCCTGTGAGAAAATAAATAACCTCCACTAATATTGGGACCACTTTGTCCCCAATGTGAAAAGCATGTATCGCCAAATCCCATGAAAAAACAAGGAACTCCAAGTTCCCTTTGTTGCCTCATACCCGAAAATCTGAAGTACTTTGGCAACCCACAGTCTATGAGGGCTCTTACCATACCCGGATCATTTATGGCAATCATGTTCTACTCCCCATGTTCTCTTTCCCTCCATGTAATCGTCATTTTGATCCGTTGAACACCTGAAACACAATCATAAGACTCATTTGGATCCATTTCATGCAAAAAACTAGGGAAAATTTGGGCACAGAGCAAGAAACAAAAATGGAAATTGCGCCCAATGCAGCCCAGGTCAAGGTATAGAGCATTGCAGTGCACCTAGCCTTCAATTTCAATGCACTGCAATGCACCTTGCGACATTCAAGGGTGTGTTTCCCTCAATCTATAATATATTTACCCTAAGGGGATAAAAACCCTAAAAAATTGCAATTAAATGAAACATAAATGCTACTAAAGGAAAGGGAAGGTTCATTGCTCCAACCTAGATCGAATGGCGAGGAAAATCATCCACAGAATCTGTCGCAATCAACTACTGAAGTTCGGGGGAAAAGACTGGTTCAGAGCTCCAAATTTCAAATGGTAAAAATGAATGGTAAAAACTATTTTAATTAGTCAATTTGATTATTTCAAATCATATTTAATGTTGTGACTATCGTTTTTATTCATTTTTGCTATGAAATAGGAATTTTTAATCCATTTGATGGTTTTATGAATATGTTTTACAGCTGATACAGTAGATCAGTCATGCACACTTATTTAAGAATGATTTGACCACAAAGCATACTTTTATCCTTATTTTTCAAGCTTTGATAAAAATGAAAAAGGACTTGAAGCGCACTTTTATCTCTTTTTGGAGCTTCGATAATGGTGAAAAAGGAACCCCTCGAGTCTTCTTTTAGCTCTTTTTAGACTATGATAATGTGAAAAATATTTTCGAGCACTTGTCTTTTCGAGCTCGTAAAAGTAAATGAAATGACATCTACTCAGTATAAGTTTAACCCTTTTCCGGATTGAGATAGCTTATTTACGAAAAAGGAAAACCTTAGTCGAACATGGCTAGGAGGTTCTCTTATGTATCATTTTACACTTTTTTCAGACCCGAGTGACAAATTTACGAAAAATTACTCATGGAGTTTTCTTTTTGTCTCTTTTTCAAACTCTCTAAATATGAAAAAGGACCAGGCTGTCACTGTCGTCAGGCTCTTTAAAACATAAAATAGCGACGGGCTTATCTATCATGGAAAGAATCGAGTTTCATCTATCGCTAGACTCGTTAAATTATTAAATAGTGATGCATTCACCTAAAGGGTTGAATTATAGATCAAGCATATGTTATCCTCCTCAATATTGTTAAAAAATAAAGAGGTATTGGTCGACAAATGACCGGGGAAAATTTGGGATAGCAAACAGAAAACTTTATGGTAGCAAGTCGCTCTTGAACATGACACTTTCACTCCATCATCGTGACTTTTTGGGTTGGGTAATCTTCTTGACGGTTCATTCATACCTATGGTTCATCATACCTTCACTTCAGTTTTAGGTCAATTCTACCAACTCATCTCAGTGTTGTCAATATGTTCAAGAGAAGTCATCCAGTGAATCCTCATCCTTCTGCAATACTCATAAACCTTCATTTTCATGACAGTCATCCCTGAACATTGCTATATCAAGTCACATTTTGTCTCCAAAATCAGTAACTCCCGTTTCGCGATAAAGTGGCTTCCTATCGACATTGGCTCATCATCCAGGAAGCTTACTTAGAAACATCATCTTCTAGTACCATGAGGCTTGTTACATCATCGACAAGTTTCTCACTTCCAGACCTTTGACCGAAATATTTTGTTTGGCATTCGACATCAAATCATCTATTCACGCCTTAAAAATTGTATTGCAGTACCTTGAGAGTCATTAACATCAATGGTGGTTCTCTTGTGTTTGTTAACATCTCACATCATTGGTTGATAATCAAACGATCTCTTCCCATGTTCGATAACAAATCATATATTTACATGGCTAGACTTGTACCTGAACAATCGAGTGAATGAGATAAGAATACCTCGGATCTAGTTTCATCCATACGGGCTATGATTTCAGGATTGTTGTACACATCATCTATACAATGACTTTACATACATATTGTCATCCGAACATGGGCCTATATCTGTAGGCATGTCTGTATTGGGAAACATTCCAATGTAGATGACTTTCTGAACTATTTACATGTTATTAGATAGTTTATGTGTTGGGCATGGGAATGCCTCCCTTAGCAATTTGTGATCAAGATGAAATATATCATGATGTAATGTATTGTAATATTGATGCAGGTCACCGTCCACTTCAGTTCCATCTCATCACATCGAAAATCATCTCGTCCAAACACTATTATTATTTTGACTTCATGCTTTAGGGGGAAGCTATTATAGGTCAATTTGGGCATCATCTCCCATGACCTGGTCAAATTGGACATCATCCCCAGGACCAATGAAATAGGGTGTATCATCCCCTCATATTTCAGTTTCTACATGCCCTAAGTGAAGACATTTCATTCATGATTCTATTGTGATATTTCCAAGGTTTGAAGTATATGTTATATCACTTATTGACTCACCAATGCTCACCTGCAAGGGACTAATTGTGTTGCAGTGAAAAATCCTCCATTCAAGGGTGCACTACAATGCACTTCTCGACACTCAAGGGTGTGTTGGTCACCTGGGAGCAGAATTATCATTGTTCCAGGAATCTCCACATGTCCAGTGCCTTCTAGAAGAGTCTATATGTGTCAAACTTAAAATCCAAGTGTCCATATAACACCTTTGAACTTGGAAACATGTCTTGCCTATTATTATAAAGTGATTCATTGAGAAACTACCATTAGTTTCTCTATAAATTGAGCACTCATCCTAGTACTAGGGGAGGAAGAAATTTGGTAAAGTTATGTTGTTGGATTCTCATTTAATAAGAGAGTGAAAGTATTGATATATTGTTCGTATGATTTTGGATGTGTTGAGGCTGGAATGAAGCTGGAGTTGGTTGACAACAAAACGGTCCATTGGTTGTAACCTTCCCCTTCTACTCTTTAATAAATATTGTTGTTCATTTTCCCATAAATATGTATCTTTTTCTTGTGCAATGTATTCTTGAGTGATGTATGTATTTCATATCTAATAAATTTGATTTGAGTAAGATAAGTAGATATCTATATATGCATGTTGTTTGTTGTTCGTTGTTTTTGTTTGCAAGAATCGATCTAGTGACTTGGGTTGGATTGAGAGCGACGACAACAGCGATAGAAGGAGAAGGAGAAGCGATTCAATCACAAGTAGGCTCCTTTACCATTCTGTAAATCTACTTGTTTTAGAGAAAGTGATAGTTATTCTTTCCTCTATCGTTCTAAGTGATAGACACCACACTTAGGGAATTTTGTTTATCCGTAGATCACAATTCTGCATAACACCCTCATATCTTAGAAATCCCATATAAAATAGACTGGACACAGTTCAAATATGTATGAATGCCTATCTTCAAGAAGGCAGTGAAAACAGAGGTATGGATAGGGATAATGGAAAATATAAAAAATAAAATGCAAAATTGGGGGACTCAATGGCTCAATCTAACAGGCTACACCAATCTAATCAAATCAACTTTGGTTGTTATTCCTCTTTATGAATACATTATCCTCCAAGCTCTAGAAGGAAATAGAAAGTAGACAGAAATTCTTATTAAAAATTTTATTTGGAAAGGAGGAAAGACAGACAAAAAAATCCACCTCATAAGTTAGTGTAAGGCCATAGCTCCTTACAACAAAGGAGGGATACACATAAGGCATCCTTCTCCAATTAACATTTCCCTAGGAGTGAAAATTATTTGAAGAGTCATAGTAAAAGAAGAAGCCTGATGGAAATGATTTCTTGAAGGTAAATACCTTTCTTCCCCTAGAAAACCCCTTAAATATCCTCTACCCAATCGTAGTTTCTAATCCATATGGAAGCTATGCAAAAAATCCCTTCCTCTCATCCTATCACACACATCATGAATTCTTGGAAATGGAGCTGATATAAACTTCTAGGAAGACAACATCCTCGGAAAGCCTGCCATATCCTCCATTCTAGCCCTGCAACCTCTCAGATCTGTAGGTTTTAACCCTGTACAGAAATTATCTGCAAACGAATCTTAAAGACAGAAAATAAACAGTAGTGAGAGCATAAAACATAAAACAGATAAACACAGAGATTTTCCCCTGGATCCCAAATCGGGACGACCAGCTTGATTTTTCATTATATTCCTTTTAGTGTTACAACACATATATATATATAGACATGCTGAAGCATACATAAACCCCAATCCATTAACCGTGGATTAGAACATAACCGTAGTTCCCTTGACCGGATCTACAAAATACCATGGGCTGAAAACCATCATGCCCTAAAACCATGTGCAAACCCATGCACAAAACCATGGGCAGGTCCGCCCACCAGAAAATAAGGACCAAAAAAAAATTCCGGGGAGCTGCCCCCAGACCCCGACAGGGGGGGCTATCGCCCCCTTGTTACCCCCCCGCACGTGATTAGTCATGGAAATAATATAACACAAACCCAACAAGATCTTAGAGTGTAACCACAGGCATCACCCATTTGGAGCAAATTTACCACTGGGAGTTGGATGGTTCTACTTGGAAGGCCTGGAAAACCCACTCCCACCTGGCAACATTATCTAATGTTTGGAGTCTTGAAAATTAAAAGGAAAATTAGAAATGTCGTAAAAACCAGCGTGAAGCTCTCATCAACGTCAACATTAGACATATTATGATTCCATGACTAAGAGATTGGTTGTCAACAACATGATGGAAATTGTTCCATCCTACAATCCCACACTGACAAATGCTCTAATTATCAGTCAATGACACATGGAAATACTGGATTTCATCTCCCAAGAAAGTCAAAAGGATTTAAATTGTAGGAAACATCCTCTAGAAAATCCCCATCACTGATTAAATCTGTCCTTTTCTTGGATCACGACCTTTTGATCCCCTAACCAATCACGTGCGTCAAATTCTCATTTGATCTTCAAATTCTTCAACTTTTCTTTCATGTTATAAACCATGAAATGCAAATATGTGCTCAATTCCAGTATGTTTTTTGTTTATATGCAAACAGCGTAGTAAACGCGAATGCTTGTATAAGAATAATTATGAATAGCAAGGTAGTCGTGTTAAATAAGCACTCAGCTCCCACTCTCGAATATGGTGTACTCAGGCCTCCTTTTTTCGGAACTAGTATAAAATAATTGTTTTTGTTATAAAATAAAACTAAAGAAGTTGTAGAGCTCGAAGAAACCTTAACAGTATAAAAATCTGCAAAATGAAGCTTCATATCAAAAGTTATGGCCAAAACTTTGTGTTCTACCTTATACGATATGTTTCCAAAAAAAATATTTTTAGCCAAAAATGTGTGTATAGAAAGAAAGTTTAAGTTTGGGTTAGAATCCATTGAAAATTTTTAGTTTCGGATGAAAGTGTCAAGTGAAGAAATTGAGTTTATGGACTAAAAATGTTGGAGCAAAATTGGATTATGTGTTGTCAAACCATTTCAAAAGGACAGATACCATGGTTTTAACATGAGTTTTAAAAGGGTGATGTGATAAGGTTTAAAAGGCACTTGAGGTATGGTGAAGTCCGCCTCACATCTTTTGTGCCCCCCACATGAATCCAAAACATGTCTTATTTAAAATATGAATTTATTCCCCACACCCCCTCTCGTCACCCTTAATATTATATTTCCTTCCTTCTAGGCAGGAGTAAATTTCTTTTTTTAGTTGATACATGTAAGTTTTGAGAGGAGTAATTTCTTTGATCAATGCACAACATTTTAATAGGAATGCAACCTAATCAATTTGACTTGAAAAGTCCATAACTTGCCTATATGATGCCTGATTTAGAAGTCAATTTTTGTGTTGTGGAAATAAAAGTCAGTGGTTTAAAATGAGTGATCGTACAAATTTATTTTAAAAGCTCTTTGATCTATAAGGCTTGTTTGATGAAAATTCCTCGGTAACAATGTTTGTACTTACGGAAATTGGATTCAAGTTTTGCCAATGGTGTTGGATTTGTAATATTGCAAAACATATAATAGGCCTACTCTAGGGATGAAAATTTTCCTTTGACCAATACCCAAAATTATGCAAAAATACAGTTTTTAAATATAATTTTGAACCATATTCTAACCATTGGTTTACCCAAATTTATTTCTATCAATTTCTATGGAATCTATGTTATAGATTCCTTGAATATGTCCCTTGAATTTTGGGGTTATCCATCTAGAGTTAAGATATTTCATTATGCAAAAATAACCAACTAGCTTTTGGATCATTGGATATTAAGTATTTTGCTAGAGTATGAATTCTTTTGAAAAGCAATTATGAGCCATCCTATTTATTGTAAATGTTTCAAGAGACCCAAGTGATAGTGTGTGATACTTTCACAAGTTAGGCTTAGAAATAGAACCAGCATGCACAAAAAACACACAAATATGATATGTGCAATAGAACCACTTTCATTATATCAACATGCATCAAAGCTATCAACATGTTATGTCATGGCCACGACATGAAGCCGATTAGAAAAACAAGTAGTTGAATAGGATTACACACATTCCACCATGGAATGATCAACCATTAAATACCAAGAGAACATGTTTAATGAATGAAGGAATCAAAAATAAAAGAAAGAAAAAAACGAGATGAAAATTTTTAGGAGGAGACCCAAGCCAATCGACTCGGGGGGGTTGTTGAGGCTTCAAAAATTTGGTAATAGATTGGGTGAAGACATGAATCTCTACAAGTAAGCCTTAAGACAATTATGAAAATTTAAAAACAAATAAATATGCCTCAATGGAGCACCGAGACTTAGCTTAGTGGGTCCCATTATGTGTCATATTTCAAATAAGATAAATAAGTATTCATATATGGCTTAAGTAGACCACTAGTTATAGCAATATGATATTTCCACTAGTTATACCTTCGAGCAATCAAATCCATTTTGACAAAAATGAGTCACCAAGAAGTTCTTTAGGCTACCGGTTCTTTAAGAGTGGATTCGCCATGAGAATTTTGAATCTTGGGGTTTTTCGACACTGGAGTCTCCAGGTGACTGATGCACAACCTTCTTGTGCCTGATCATTGTTCACCATCAACAATCAGATCTGATCTTTGCTGTACACCCAGGGAAAATTTTCTCTCTTTGTTCCCCGGCAACGACGCTAGTATGTTATCACTCCACCAGATTCCCAAGATTGAGGAAGGAATCCAAACATAGGTAACCACAAACCAAGCTTTTAACTTAAAACAAATCATGGTGAAAAGAGCATTTTCATAAGTGTTGTTATGCTAAAGGAGACATGAGAGTGAGTCAGCCAATATGATCTTTTGAGGGAGAATGAAGTTTTATTTGAGGAAAGCTACCATCAGTGAAAGAATTTTTAGCATGACCTAATGGAATGATATAAAAATTTCAGAATGAGACACCTAATATGAGAAATGAAGGAATGATATCAATCATTGATGGCAGAATGCATATTCTGACTTTAACATTGGCCTTATTTGGGATGGAAGCTCTGGTAGAGGTGTCAAGAATCGCAAATCTCTGAGTTTAGCAGGTCAGTGATTTTCTTCCATTGGGCCAATACAGTCAAAAACTCAAACTAACTGAATACTGAAAACTTGACTCAATAAACTGAACTTACCCTACTTATTGATGGTAGTACATCACCGAGACTTGAGGGCTTCAAATCTTGATGAAAACCACCTTCTTGCTGAAGACATATGTACAATCATGTGAAGTGATCCTTCCAATGTAACCAATCTAGCAGATGGTTACTTGCTTGAATTATGCTCTCACTTTCCTCGAGCAGGCAGAAAAAACAAAAACTAGGCCACTCCAAGTGTCTACTGAACATGTGCTTCTGGTCCATGAAAACAAGAAAATACATCTTCCATGCTAACTGTAGAAAATCAGTAAAAGGATATTCAAAAATATGAAATGTTACCTTGTCTTGAGACTCAGCAAAAACACAAGACCACTCTTCATTCTGATCTGAAAGAACACTTGGTTTTTGATCCATAGGACAGTATAGGGAAGTATGACTTTCTACTATTTGAGTGTTGGCTGCAAATTTCTGAAGCATGAACAACTTTGATTCTTTCTCTGGCATGTTGTCTCTCTTAGGCTCATACTCCTCAAATTCATATTCTAAGTCATCCTTAAATACGAAACATTCCTCAAGATTATAAAACATGATAGGCCTATCATCTTCATGAAAAAAAACAATATCTGCTAGTTGATCTCCTTGCAGGAAATCATCATCACAAATCGGTTTACTCACAACAACTTCCTCTATGGCTTCAACAATCTCATGACTATCATCATTCAAACCCATACTTTCATTTGAAATAATGGAATATGCTTCAATCACACATTCTTTACTATGTGAAAATTGTAAGAGCTGCAAATCTACATTTGCTTGGGTTGTAATATGGTTGTTCAGGAACTGATCTATATCATCTGCAGATAAAGGAGAAAACTGATTTTTAAAGCAATTTACATTGATTTGGTGATTTTAATTTTTAGGATCAGGAATTAGCACTTCTCTTTCTTGGTCCCAGTTTGTCTCATCTAAGGAGGGAGCTATTGATTCTTGTTGGTGATGAAAAGGGTTATCATGCAAAGGCTCAAGGATCAATTCATCCAAGGAGGAAACTGTTATTTCTTGTTGGGAGGAAAAATGATTAAGGGATTCTATGAGCTCATCATCTAGACACTCTTCATTCCCATACAAATTTTCAAGAAACTCAATGAAATTATTAGATATCTCACAACAACTATCAATCATCGATAAGGAAGAATTAGAGCTTTGATCATGTTGAAAGAAAATTGAATGAAAGTCCTTTAGAGAATATAAACTAGCAGATGGTAGATCCTCATACCATGATCTCGCTTTTTCAAATGAAATTTGACCAAATGTAAACTAGCATCTTCACTGTCTTAACCCTTAAACTTTAACAGTCATGATAGCCAATCTATACAAGGAATATGGTTCGTAAAAACAAGAATATGAGCCCAATTCATAAGAGCATACCTTCGAGCAATCAAATCCATTTTGACAACAATGAGACACCAAGAAGTTCTTCAGGCTACCGGTTCTTGAAGAGTGGAGTTTCCATGAGAATTTTGAATCTTGGGATTTTTTGACACTAGAGTAGCCAGGTGAATGATACACAACCTTCTTGTGCCTAATCGTTGTTCACCATCAACAATCAGATCTGATATTTGTCGTACACCCAGGGAAAAGTTTGTCTCTTCATTCCTCGGCAACAGCGCTAGTATGTTATCACTCCACCAAATTCCCAAGGTTGAGGAAGGAATCCAATAGAGGTAACCACAAAACAAGCTTTTGACTTAAAACAAATCATGGTGAAAAGAGAATTTTCATAGGTGTTTCTATGCTCAAGGAGACATGAGAGTGAGTCAGCCAATATGATCTTCTGAGGGAGAATGAAGTTTTATTTGAGGAAAGCTACCATTGGCAAAAGAATTTTTATCATGACCTAATGGAATGATATAAAAATTTCGAGAATGGGATACTATCTGAGAAATGAAGGAATGATATTAGTCAGTGATGGAATGCATATTAAACTCTAAGCTGTGTGACAAAGCGAAATTTTGCTGAAAATGTAGAATAGGCTTGGGTTATGCGAATCACGGAGTCATATATATATATAGCAATCCCTACCCTGCAGATCACACTGCGCTCAACCGAATCCAATGCCTGCGAGCTAACCACATCACCCTGACGCTTTATCATTAGCTCTCCTTATAACTCTGAGATGACCCTTCGAAAGATGTCATCTCATTTATTTCCATCATGACGCTTTCTTTAAGCTCCACTCTTTATTCCTGTAAGGGTCTCTTTACCAAGCTTATGTGTTTATTGGGGGTCGCACAACCTCCTTCCCATTGGTCATCATTCCATTTATTATCTACCTTTGCTACTTGTGCCACATCATCCCAATCCTTGTATCCTGACATTTTCCCTTATGAACCTCTTAATACTTCTGGGGTCATTCCATTGGGGTGACCTGATAGGTGGGTCCTCCTCTCCGCCAATGGGGTACAGGCTCTCCTTCAATGACTTGAATTACGTCATCCTGCTTGATTCCTCCCTTCGTTCACATTCCTGTCACCTTTTGTGCCTCTAGGGTGAGACCTTCGATCCTATGTGGACTGGTGGGTCTCACCTCTACACAATCCTAACTTATGATTGGCCCAAAGTGATGGTAGCGCCACTCTTTAAGTAGCCAGGCGGGACCCTTCAGGGCACGAAATCTAGATGCTTTCCTCCATTACACTCCCTTATACCTCTAGGTGGGGACCATTAGGACGAGTGGAGACTGATCTAAGGGCCCCACTCCTAACCAATGGGCCATGCCTCCACTTCCAAGTTGGATGTTTAGCTAGCCTGATTCGTTATTATCCCGAGACCCTTTCCTCTTACATCCTAATGAGCGACTGGGAATTAGTTCGCTAAGCCAAATTTTTAAGTGACCCACCTCTCATCCAATGGCGTGACTGTTGATCTGGCATGGATACCAATGCATATTGTCTGATTTCATCCCACCAACCTTATTACAATGCAAATTGAATATTATAGGATAAAAGTTTTGGGCCATCTCATCGTCCTTTGTCTAATCACAGTTAGGGATAAATTGGTCATTCCAATCACAGAATTCCATGATTAGGGCTATTCCAAGTTGAGGGATAAATATTGCATGCTTCATTACAATGCTAAGCCTTTGTCTCCTTTCGTGGATTCATTTCTCATACTTAATCTCTGCCATGGACGACCAGAGAGGGATTTCAGATTCTAAGCGATTCACTTGATCTCGGTCTCATAGATGCTCACCAAGGCTCACTCTCTTTGTGTGTCCCACCCTTTAGTGACATTATTGGCTATGGAACAACCACAAGAGTTAGGAAAGCACTGAGGTATACATAAACATCCAATAATGGAAGGGGTGACTTAATAAAGCACATGTCGGTGCTACCCCTCCTGAGCTTGAACTGAAGCCTCTCCAACGAGTTATTGGCCCCCAGTTAGTCCTCGTATTCGAATAGGAAATCTCAGGCATGTCGACGCTAGAATTCCATTGGTCGGTCACTGCCCAGTACTTATAGTGAACTCCTGAAAAGAATTCACCTCTCCTTCCACATGCTTGGGCCTCCATGCTCCAAGGTCAGTCTGCAAGTGGCTCTGGCACCACTCAATGATTTATGGGGAATTTGGCTATTGTAAAGGAAATGCAGTCCCGAGCACCCATGACCTTAAGGAAAAAATGTAGACTACTGAAAATGCATCGCTAAGAAGTATCTAATGGGCCCCGACAACCCTATAGCTTACAATGCCTTCATTAGCTATATTGTGGCACCTATCGAAGACCTCTAGTGTAGTTGACCCCAAGCATGATACCGATCATGTTATCCGATGCGAGGTGATTCACCAAAAATGTCGATAAATCAAGGGGGGTACCTGCTACCCAAAATGTAAGGTCAGGGAAGCCCGTGATGCAAGATCACAGGTCATTATGTTTGAAGAGGAGTGATTTTCCCACATGAGCACGATGCCTCAAAATTTGAAACACAAGTGTGTGTGTGTATATATATATATATATATATATATATATATATATGCACAAACCCTACTAACATAGGCGTCCTTAATGTAACCATTATTCAATAATAAAATAGGTTCTCATGCCAATCTTTGTTATACTCTTGGTTCGGATCTGTGTAGATCCTTTTTAATGCCTTAAAGGCTTCATTGTATGTATTTTTTATTCATTCACAACATAATGCATTCATGGCTCTTATAGGCACACTATTTCAATGCATGAATGTATTAAGATCTTGTTTATTATGTTTATACGTTGCTTCTTATACCATTTAGAATATTAATGACATAATGTAGTCCTAAATGGTTTCCTGCAATACCATGCAAAAACAGAAAATGCAAACAAACATTCAAATTCATTTACACATACCATTTCAATTCAGAAATGCAAGCATGTATTCTTAGGCATGGAAGAAAAATTAGAGCACTTATCTTGTAATGTTTTGGAAACTGAGTCTAGAATAAGGACTCTCCACCCAGCCGTAGACAACTACAACCAAGTTTACTTGTAGTTGTCACCCTCGAGCCAGATTCCATAGATTGAGGGGGTTACTCAAAGGACTGAAAACAGAAACTGTCAGCTAAAATAGGGACTCTAGAGGACCTCTTTCCTCAATCTTACTAGCTTCCATATGCAACCTTCTTCAACACATGGAATCCATAAGTTCACCACCTCCACCCTTAAGAATAACTTCAGGGGTTCACCTCCCTTCCAGGAAGTCTAGAATCCACTACAACACCAAGGCATAAACGTGGAAGTCTTCAGGAACGACCTCTGCAGATGTTGACTCAAGGATTGGTCTCTTCCCAAGTTGTTTAGGGCTCCAGGGACAATTATCTCAACACACAACCCCAGGGAACCCAAGCTTTTGCAGGGCTCGAGGGATTCTATCCTAAGCCACAGCCTCCAAGGAATATCAAGCTATTATAGGGGTCCATATAATTCTATCCCAACCCACAACCTCCAGGAAACCCAAGTTGTTACATGGCTCCAAGGATTTCTATCTCAACCCATAACCTCTAGGGATCCCAAGTTGTTACAGGGCTCCAAAGTCTAGTATCCCAACCCACAACCTCCAGGGAACCCAAGTTATTAAAAGACTCCATAGTCTATTATCTCAACAAAAAACCTCGATGGAATCCCAAGTTGTTACAAGGCTCCAAAGATCAATATCTCATCCCACAACCTCCATGGAATTTGAGAAACAATCCCCCTTAACTTCTCTTCTCTTCAGTGATTCCTTGCTCGGTTCTTAGTTGAATGTCGCTCTCATGGTTGCTTTGTCTACCTCCATGAATGGGAGTATAGTCGAATGAATGTTCCCTTTTTTGCATGAATCAATTCTGGAATCCCCCCTATGAGGTCAAACCCCTCTTTTCTCCTTGTTGCGTAGGGATTCCTACCTCGTCCTTGTTGCCTTGTAAGGTGTCCATTCTCATCAATATTTCTAGTCCTTCCTGCCTTGTTGTGTTTCACAAGCACATGGCCTATGTACTTCTATTTGTAATCTATTAATTTTAGGAACAAGTTCATTAAGAATTTGAACCAACCAACCTTTAATGGTTGTCCCAAAAAAAATCCAGATCTCCTACATAAGGAAACTTTTCATATCCCAAGTAAGCCATGTAGAAATTATACAACATGCATGTATATATTAGATTCACCCTATCTAACAATGTACTAAATTTAAATACTAAATCGCTTCTACAAATATTTTGCGGAATTAAAAACACAATCACTAATCACATGAACATGAAGAAAGATCAATCACACACAACACAGATAATTTCCCGGGGAAAGCTTACAGCTAAAACCCTAATATCTTCTATTGTATATTAAGCATGGATCATGAAACAATTACATGCAAAACTCTTCTCACAAGAGCCCTCTAGTACTCAGCTAATTTTCTCACACTATCATATGCAAAATTGACCAACACATAGCCAATTCTCAGCCTCCAGACAGCTTGCCTTGCTTGCGCAATCCCTAATGGCATAGATCCCTAAAAGATAGGAATTTTGGCCTTCCTTGACTGCGCAAGTATCATGGTCACTCCAATGGGTGTTTGTTTGCATGTGTGCAAGCCAGTAATCCTACAACTGATAGTCAACTTCCCTTTCACCTAGAACTCAATTGGGTCTCCACTGGATCTGACATGCATGCAGCTAATAATAGTAAATCCTCAGTTGCATGTGAGATCACTGATTGTGAATTAATTAATATTTAATTCACTTGATCTCTCACTAGTGTATCTAATAGTTACAACTACCAAAACTAATTTTAACTCACTTAACTGAGTTAAATTGTTTACAAATTGCATTAACTCATGCACCACTACACTTCGAACTCTGTTACAACTAGAATTACTCTGCATGCCTCACCAACTACCTCTAACTCGAAATCCACTAGCTAACTGAATTTATCACTTTCAGTTAACTGATTCAAGTCAACATTGAGAATAGATTATAGTTTAATGTCCATCTTAATTAAGGGATAACCAAAATAGACATGCACCCAAAAATAACACTATGGGCCCCACCCTAGTCTGGGTGATTAATGCAACGAGGCGTGGGTGTTGAAATTTTCTTGTTGAATCTCAACACTCCCTCTCAACAAGAAAGGGATTATCCTTCACCCCAATTATGTCTCTATGGTATTTTAATTTTCTCCTAGTGAGCACCTTTGTCATAATATCTGCATCCTGATATTCCGTGGGAATGTACCAAAGCAACATTATCTTTCCCTGCACACAATCCCTGAGATGATGGTATTGTATATCTATATGCTTGGACCTATCATGAAACATAGGATTAATCGAGAGTTTAACCCAACTCTGATTATCACAATGAACCACTGTTGGATCCATCTGAGAACCAAACAAACCAACCAAGATCTTTCTCATCTAGATAGCCTCACATGTAGCTTGACTTGCTGCTATGTATTCCGCTTCTGCTAAACTGAGTGCCACGGATCGTTGCTTCCTGCTGTACCAGGAAAATGTTGTCGATCCAATGCTAAAGATCCCCCCTGATGTGATATTTCTATCTGATGGACTGCCATCCCAATCTGCATCCGTGAAGCCATGCAAATTCACTCCCTCTGTTTGTGTGTACCATATACCATACTCCGATGTGCCCCTCAATTATCTCCGGACATGCTTCCCCGCTTTCCAAAAGAGCTTGGTAGGCTTAACCATAGCTTGACTCAGATGGTTAACTGCGTAGCAAATGTTGAGTCTCATGTTCACCAAATACATCAGTGAACCCACTAACTATCTATAGACAGTAGCATCCACTACCTCTCCAGAAGTAGCATCCTCTTTCCTCCAATT
Organism: Pinus albicaulis; assembly: GCA_034641835.2. Taxonomy (NCBI): domain Eukaryota; kingdom Viridiplantae; phylum Streptophyta; class Pinopsida; order Pinales; family Pinaceae; genus Pinus; species Pinus albicaulis. The sequence continues at coordinate 981,110,482 of CM076572.1, forward strand.
TCCTGGAAGAGGAGTATCCATTGGTTTGCAGCTCTTTATGTTAAACTTACTCATTATCTCCTATGCATACTTGCCTTGAGACACAAAAATTTCACTATCTCGCCGCCATAGTTCCAATCCAAGGAAATAATGAAGGAGTCCCATGTCCCTCATTTCGAACTCCCTTGCAAGATCCTCCTTCAATGAGTGTATCAGCTGCTCATCACCAGTCAAAATTAGATCATCAACATAAATAAAAATGATAAATAGCTTACCCTCAACCATAATCTGGTACAGGTTTGCATCTACTTCACTTTTGGTGAAGCCCAATCCTGTGAAATAGTTGTTTATCTGAGTGTACCAAGCACAGGGTGTTTGCTTCAGCCCATACAGTGCTCCTTTGAGTCTGCACACATGCGACTCACTGTTGAATATTTTGAAACATTTAGGTTTCTCTATGTACACCTCTTCCTCAATGATCCCATTGAGAAATATATTTTTCACATCCATCTGATGAGTGCGCTAGCCCATCTGCGCTAAGAGTGCAAGGATGGATCTTATGGAAGAGTACCTTTCAAAAGGTGCAAAAGTCTCATCATAATCTATCCCCTCAATATGTGAGAATCCCTGGGCCACAAATCTGGCCTTGTATTTCTTCACACTCCCATCAACAGCTTGCTTTACCTTGTAGATCCATCTCGATCCAACCACTGATTTATCGATCGGTCTTGGGAATATCTCCCATGCACTGTTCTTGACAATGGAGTCATACTCCTCCACCATTGCATCAACCCAAGTTGGTTGCTGCATTGCTTCCTAAAAGGAAGATGGTTCAGTCACAATAAATTTTCTCATAAGAGCCATGTATCCAGTAAAACGGTCAGGAGACTATCTCTATCTGCGTTGTGAAGTAGGGGCTCCTACATTCTTTGCATCATCAAGTCTCAATCTATCAGCTTTTGTGGTGCGCCTTCTACCATTTATAATGGATGGCTCTGCATGAGTGTTTTCCTCCACTCCATGAACCTCCTCATGTGGTTGATCCACATCTTGAGAATCATTCTTGGGAACCAACAGATCCTCCTCTGCATGCAAGTTCAGCTCCATCTCAAGGGACAACTGCATACTTTCTCCTCATCAAATTTTATATCTCGTTGCACAACATTCATTCTACTGTTTGGAAAATACACACAATAATTATGGGGTGTTTCAGTGTACCCCACAAAAATCCCAACCTCAGTTGTCTGTTTTAGCTTCTTCCTGGCATCCTTGGTCACATGCACATAAACAGATGAGCCAAAAATCTTAAAGTGTGAAACATCCAATTTCTTACCAGTGAAAGCCTCTTCAGGTGTATTCATGCCAAGTACTCTATGAGGACAATGGTTGTGCACATGTACCACTGTATTGCATGCTTTCGCCCACAAATGCATCGATAGGCCTTGATCATGCAACATCGCTCGTGTTGCACCCACAATAGTTTTGTTCTTCCTCTCCGCGACCCCATTCTGTTATGGGTTATGAAACACTATGAGTTCTTTGAATTCCTTCTTTGTTGCAGAAGTTCTTGAATTCATTAGAGATGTATTCTCCACCATTATCGCTCCTAAGAGCCTTCACTTGCTTCCTCGACTCTTTCTCCACCAGTACTTTAAACTCACAGAAATTAGAGAATGTTTGATCTTTCTTCTACATGAAGAATATCCAACACTTACAAGAAAATTCATCAACAAAGATTACATAGAACTTATGTTTTTATGTTGAAGCAACCGAGAAAGGACCACACACGTCTATGCGAACTCTCTCAAGGATCCTCGAAGCTCGATTTTCCTTCTCATGAAAGGTGGCATTTACATATTTTCCCATAGTACATCCCTTGCATGTGTCTTAATGCGCAAGTGTACCCCTGGGAAGACCAGTAGAAATCTGTTGCATGACCTTCGAGGCTCCATGGTGAAGATGGCCTAATCGCCTGTGCCATAATTTGCCCTCATCCCAGCTCACCACTTGATCTGTCTTTCCCATCATTTTTGTGCATCCATCTACCTCCAAATTGTAGAGATTATTAACTCGAATCCCTATCCTCTTGGCTTGTCCCATTGTTTTATGTCGCAGGAAAGATTTTCCATCACTAAAAACAACATCATAGCCTCTATCCTCCAACATTGCGACTGAGACTAAATTTTTCTTCAGAAAGGTAATGGTACCAATCCCAATAGCATTGTACAGTCCGTCGTCGCCCATTTCAATGTGCATCTGGAGATCTTTCTCCTCCAATTCACTGAAAAGTTCCTTACCTCTTGTCATGTGAAAGGAAGCGCCATTATCCAAATACCACATAGATCCCAATGCACTAGACACCATGCATGCGATCAATGAGAATTCATGCTCAAATTTTGAGGCAAGGGCCTCACTAGCTACAGATCCTCCAGCCTTCTTGTTCCTATTCTTTTGTGGATAGTTAGTAGTAAAATTCCCATGCTCATGACAATGAAAACACTTCACCTTGGAAATGTCCTGCTTCTTTCCATTCTTAGACTCGGATTTAGAATGGAATTTATTCCCCTTCCCCTTCCTCACCTTGTCAGCCAAAGCACAATCCTCTTCATCGTCATTCTTAGATGAAGATCCATCTCTCGTGTTCTATCTGAACTCCTCCTGCACAAAATCTGACCAAAATCATTCTCAATCTGGCAATTTTTCCCTTCCATTGACAGAGTCTTGATAACTGTGCCAACTCTTGGGAAGTCATAGGAGAGGCAAGATCACCAAATCATCATCAACAACTGTTATTCCAACGCTCCCTATTTCATCTCGACATTGGACAAAAATTTTTAGATATGTTGGAATGGTCGCCCTTTTCCATCTTGATTTTCCTGAGTTTATCTTTGAGCGCCAATTTCCTATGGTCATTGTTGCTTTGGAATAGATTCGTCAAAGCCTTCCACATTGCATATGTTGTGGCTTTCCCATGGAGGCTTGAGACAATGTGGTCTCGTACTCCCTCCAACAGGATCCTCCTCTCCTTTGCCACTTTCTTTTGCCATGCATCAAAATTTGCAGCATCTGCCATAGCGGGTTTAGGAACATCATTGTCAATGAATTCCTTCAAGCCATTGTCTTCAAGTATTGCCTCCATCCTATCCTTCTAAGAAATATATTTTGAGTTTCCCTCAAGTGCATACTCTAACCTCAATCCATTGAAAGCCATTTCAATCTTGAATCAGTTGTAGCACCAAGAAAGTATTTCTGCAAATTCGAATTTTATCCAATCACAAACTCAGCTCCTACTTCACTTCTGCAAATTCTTGTGCTCTGATACCATGTAGAAATTATACAACATGCATGTATATCTTGGATTCACCCGATCTAACAATGTACTAAGTTTAAATATTGAATCGCTTCTACAAATATTTTGCAGAATTAAAAACACGATCGCTAATCACATGAACATGAAGAAATATCAATCACACACAACACAGATAATTTCCCGGGGAAAGCTTATTGCTAAAAACCCCACTATATTCTATTGTATATTAAGCATGGATCATGAAACAATTACATACAAAACTATTCTCACAAGAGACCTCCAGTACTCAGCTAATTGTCTCACATTGTCATATGCAAAATTGACCAACACATAGCCAATTCTCAGCCTCCAGACAGCCTGCCTGCCTTGCGCAATCCCTGATGGAATATATCAATCCTAATAAAGCGAACGCCCATCTTGAAAACGAACCCGGAGACGTATTCCACCAGGGATGAACTTCATAATCAATGTTTGTGATTTCTTCTCTCTGTTATTTGCTATGTTTTCATTCTTAATTTGCTATTGGTTTAATTTTTTTATGATTTCCTTTAGTCTTCCACATTAAGCATTCATCAGTTAACAATCAATTCAATTAATGGAAAACTAATCAAACTACCTCAGCAAATAATTGATTGCATTCAGATCATATATTTTGGTATCAGAGCAGGTTGTGCTTTGTAGTATTTTTTCTAATGGATGTTTAACAGGTTGGGATCACAACGTGGAGAAGGAAAGCTTGAGGAGTTCGATCTAGAGATTAGAAAGTGGAAATTCGTTCATCAATCAATGATGACAGGGATTGAAAACATTGAAACTGGTGAAACTCCTAAAGTAAATCACATGGACGAGAATCAAATTCATCAAATGTTTTTGAACATGCAGCAGATGTTGGGAGAGTTATACAAAGATAAGAAGGTGAGAGATGTAGATTCTTCGTCAAAGGCATCAAATAAGGACACAGGTAAAGGAAAAGTAGATAAACCTCCTTCTCCTCCATCATCATCATCTTCTTCTTCTTCTTCTTCTAGTTCGAAATCTAAAACAGATAAGAAACCTCAAAAATCTCTTTTCAAACTTGATGTAAAGTTTGAGTTACCTGTTTATGATGGCGAAATGAACCCAAATAAACTAGATAATTGGATAAATCAGTTAGAAGTGTATTGTCTAATTCAAAACATTTCTAAGTATAGTATAAAAATCGAGTTAGCTACTCTTAAAATGGGGGGAACTTCTTTAATCTGGTGGGAGAGTAAAACACAGATAGATATAAAGCGTAAAGGTAGAATAATCTCCTCATGGTATAAATTTTTAAAAGCTCTAAATAAAAAATTATATCCGTTGGGTTACACACAACAAGATGTTATTGATTGGTAGCTTTGCAACAAGGTAAAGGACAGAATGTTCACTCTGGAGTTCAGGAAGAAAAAGTTGTCGCTTGCTATTCCTTTGGATACACGAGAAACTTTGTTAAATTACATTGGTAGTTTACATTCATATTTACAGCATACATTATTGATGCTCAATCCTAATGAATTTGATGAAGTATGAGTTCAAGCCATACATGTCGAATCAGGTGGCAGGAAATTCAAGTTTTGACCAAAGACATCCAAACAGTTAAAGTCCAAATACAGCAAGAAGAAGGACAGTTTGAAGGCAAAGAAGATAGCTACAACTCAGAATTAAGGTGAAAGACCTACCTGCACTCATTGCCAAAAAATTGGACATGATGAAGCCCGATGTTGGAACATTCACCCAAAACTCAAGCCAAAGAATTTCCAAAAGAAGAAAGGTGAAAAGAAGGCTGATACAGCAATCCAAAGAGAATTGGACTCCGATTCAAGTGATGAAGGAAAAATAACTGCAATGGTTATGACATGTAAAAATTCTGATGCTAGTTCAATTTCAAGTACTTATGCTTCTTCTTCAAACATTAATCACCTGGATGAAAATAAAATAATTGATTTATTTCATATAAGGGTAACTTCTAAGCACACAAAAATAGTTACGTTGTTTGACACTAGGTCATAGGAAAATTTAATATCTGAATCATTAGTTAATAAATTGGGTTTGGAGACACATAATCGTCCAAGACCATACCCATTAGGTTGGCCAAAGGAACAGACTCAGATTCATGTCACAAAGCAGTGTCGATTAAAATTTTCCATCACAGCTAATTACATTGATAAAGTGGATTTAGATGTGATATCGTTAGACATATGTGGAATAGTGCTAGGAATTCCTTATCTCTATTACCGTGATGTATTATTTCATGGGAAAGAGCATAAGTATCATCTTAAGAAAGATGGAATTGAATACATTGTACGAGCACATAAAATCAAAACTCACTTGGATTTAGTTAATGCTAATTAGATGAAGTGCTTAATAAGTTCAAGTAAGAGATATATACTCATGTTTGTAAAAGGACAACATAAGGATTTCAATGATGCTTGTTCAAGTTGTGAATCTTAGTTTAAAGATAGTTTGGTTAAAGTGGTAGATTCATTTCAAAGTCTATTTAAAGAACCAAAACATCTACTTCATAAACAGGAAATACAACATGAGAAACAGTTGATGTCTGTTTCCCCACTTCCTAATATTGGAATGTATCACAAGTCAGTTATAGAGCACGAATACCATGCGACACAGTTCAACTCCACGTGGTTCACCCATAATTTTGGTTCCTAAGCAAAACAGGACATGGGGAATGTGTGTCAACATTAAAATTTTTTATTCTTTTAAGCAGAAAATAATCATAGCACCAATCTTAGATCATCAACAGTCATTTGAAGTTAAAACATATGCAAGTATTTATGCAATGGGTAAGGAAACAATGATTCACACAGATCATCAGTCGCTTCAATACCTTCAGTCACAGACTAAGTTGCAACAATCTCTCCACTACAGATGGATGGGATTTCTTCAGCAAATTCACTTAGTAATTAAGGACAAGAAAGGTGTAACAAATAAAGTATTTAATATGATGTCTATACCATCTTTGAATGCTTCAGTAATACTGCAGAATAGTTCATTGAAACATGAAATTTATGTAGAACAGTATAGTATTGATAATGATTTTGAAGATATTTATGAATCACTAACTCATGACACTCAGATAGAAGAAGTCGATTATCATATTCATGACAGGTTGTTATATCATCTGGGTAATTTTTGCATGCCGCAGATAGAAAGGGCATAGGTTATTCGGGAAGCTCATCTTTCTCAGATTGCAGGACATTTTGGCGTAAGCAAGACTATGGCGCAAATTCAAAGGTATTTTTACTGGCCTTGTATGTATGAAATTTTTTGAAGTACATTAAAAGATGTGTAATGTGTTCGAAAAGAAATCAAAATATTGGTTTGTACATGCCACTTACAGTTCCTTTGCAACTATGGGACAGCATGGATTTTGTTGAAGGACAGAAAAAAATGGTGAACATGATCGTGATACATATTCTTCAAGGTTACTGCAGTAAACATCCTAAGTTGTGGGATGAATATTTACCTTATGGGCATCATGCTTACAATCATGCCTTACATTCCTCTCTAAATGCGCCACGACAAACATCAAGTCAAGCTAAGTACAAATTGTGCCACAACAAGCATCGAGTCAATCATCATTTTCAGGTCGCTGATCAGATATGGTTGTATATCAGCAAAGACAAGTTGAAAGGAGAAGGTAAGAAACTGAAATCTATCAGGTATGGTCCCTTCAATATTGTTGATAAGGTTGGAAATAATGCATTTCAATTAGATTTACCACCTTACATGCATATTTATTCAATTTTGAATGTATAAAATCTGAAGTTGTATGAACCTCTGATGATCGTTGATCTCGAGGAAGATACATAGATTCCTACTATTGATGATTTAGCACCTGAGTATATGAAGAGTCACAGTAAGATACCATTTTTGATAGGATATTTTGTACTTCCAGACAAGGAGATGTGGAATATCTTCGAGTGGGACTCAAGGGCATGAATCCGAGCAAGGCGAGATGGATAGAGATCGAAAAAGTGAGGGAGTTGTACCCTCACTTGATATCTACTTAAAATCAAACTTTTGTGGTCCAAAAGCTTTCAAGTGGAGAGGATTCATCCAGGAGGATCTTGTTCAGTACAGATCAATAGATTTTCAGTTTGTCCGATGTCTAGTTCAGTCTTCAATATCGTCAGTTTCACCAGTGTCGTCTGAAGAAGAAGTCCTCAAGATGTCATGTGGTTCAAATTTCGTTATGTGATGATGTAATTTGATGTATAAAGGTTCATGGTGATATTGGTCCTAGGTCATCTATGGTGAAATACCTTACAAAATGTAATGACAAAATGCCTAATCCTAAACCTATGGTCTAATCCTAGCACTATGTCAAAACCTAGTTCTAAGACCTAAGGTATAATAACTAAGACCTAAACCTAAAGCCCTAGTGCAAAACCCATGGTGTTAAAACCTAGTGCTAAAAAAAAATTATAAACCCACTTTCAGACTTTATAATAAAGTAGATAAACAATGAACAACAGCTAACTGCGACAGTTAACTGCGTCAGAGTTTGAAACTGTTGTCATATGAACGATGTATATGTTACCACGCTGTCACAGAGGACCGCGGCTTATAAAACTGCGTCGGAACCGCGTGAATTAAAACATGTGATAAGGGTCTAAACCACGACAGTTAACTATGGCGGGGTTAACACTTATAATGACCACAGAGATCTATTCTGCCTATTAACATGTCATTTGGTACAAATTCCCACTCGGTTAGGCTAACCGTCGGGATAAAGGCCTATCCTAAAGTTCAATTTCGGGTTTTGAAATTTATTATGTGTTAAGTTTATGTTTAATACCTTACCCTTAGGTACTAGGTGTCACTATGAGATAGAACCGAGACCCCAAATCACCAAATCTGCTCAACAACCTGCCTAAATTGGCATCAAGGAGTTCGATTTCAACATTATAAAAACCATGACATTTTTATTCCTTGGACACATTGAGAGTTTGGAGTTCAGATTCAAAGGGTTAGAGGTAGTTTTTGTTTTCAGCATTACTTGACTGTCCGAAGGCGGAATTGAGCGCATAGACAAGCATTGGAAAGCTAAGAGAAAGAGATTCCTGTTGACAGTGACCAAAAGTTCCTACGAGCATGATCAGTCTGGTGTTTTTGCTGTGTAAAGACTTCCTCAGATCAATCCTAATAAAGCGAACACCCATCTTGAAAGCGGACCCAAAGATGTAGTCCACCAGGGACAAACTCCGTAATCAATGTTTGTGATTTCTTCTCTCTATTATTTGTTGTGTTTTCATTCTTAATTTTTTGTTGGTTTAAGTTGTTTATGATTTCCTTCAATCTTCCACATTAAGCATTCATCAGTTAACAATCAATTCACTTAATGGAAAACTAATCAAACAACCTCAACACATAATCGATCACATTCATATCATTAACTAATTCAAGTCAATATTGAGAATAGATTACAGTTTAATGTCCATTTTAATTAAGGGATAACCAAAAAATACATGCACCCAAAAAGAGTATTGTGGGCCCCACCCTAGTCTGGGTGCTTAATGCAACTAGGCGTGGGTGCTGAAATTTTCTTGTTGAATCTCAACAAGCCACATCCTTAGCTTTCGAATCTGTGTCCCTTAGATTCAACCCATTTTCATATATATATATATATATATATATATATATATATATATATATATATATATATATATATATATATATATATATACACACACACACACACACACTACAAGGAAAAGAACCTCTAACGGAGGTTATAAAGGAGGTTTTTAGTGTTATAAAATTGGCCAAAATTGTCAAAAAAACATTTGCTACAACATCTGTTTTTGGTAACGAAGGTTTTGACGGAGCTTCTAGCAGAACTTCAACACCACTAAAAAAAATGGGCGGCCAAAGGTTTTTATGGATGTATTTTTTATCTGTGTGTGCTTCATGTGTGAACGCACTAGTGCATTTTAACATGCACGCACCAATACTGTAAACATACTAAGCACCGGGATGGAAAATAAATTTCGGAAGCCCCGGGGCGTTTAGCAACGTCCCGATGCGTGTCACAAAAAAATACGCACTAGGTCGATAGAAGGTGCATGCACTGACACCATTAAGGTGTAAAAATGCACCGAGTCGTTAAGGTGTAAAAACGCACCAGGTCGTTAAGTTGTAAAAACATACATGCACGTTAAAGGAAAACCATACCGGTGCATGCAACACCTATCCGCCCAGGTCGTAGTCACAGATAACACATACCAGGAATTCTAATTGGTATTGGTATTTGGTGCAGTGCTCATAGGTCGTAGAAACGCACTCGTGCACAATATCATACACATGCACCGGTGTGCAGTATCATACACACGCACCGGTGTTCATTTTCTATTTTTTAGAAACATCGACCTGTGAAAGTGAAATTATTGTGCCTTTTTAAAATTCATTATCCATAAAAAGTCGACACATATCTTATAACAGTATTCATATCAATTAATTTTTTATTATTGCATTTGAATATGATGTTTGGATGAATTTGTTATATCATATCTTCAGATTTCGCATCTCTTCATTATAATATTTAATCATCCATATATTTAATCAGTGGTGTAACATTTCACAGCGACAATGGAGAACACAATAGAATAAATTAAAATGTATTATATGTGTGTGTGTGTGTGTGTGTGTGTGTGTGTGTGTGTGTGTGAATAAGACACTCTTTGTCATATAAAATGGGACAGTTATTGGTATCCCATTGTCTTTCAATTGGGACACTATGTCCATTACATTAAACAAAATGTCTGATTTCATAGGCAAATATTTCAAAAAATACAACGCCTTGCTTTGATATCCAAACATATTGATCATCATTCTGCACTGGCACTGTTGTCACTGCTCAAGCTACTTCCATGACTTAGGTCATTTGGAGGAATTTTTTTTTCATTGTGTTGATTTTTTTCTTCTTCTTCAAGTTCCATCTACAAACATAAAAATAAAGTGTAATGAGAGTATCTACATTAGTGAGAATAATTAAAATTGCAATATTAAATAATATACATCAATGTATATCGAAAATAAATGTACCATAGTAAGAATTGACTCGTGAACTATACACATTATTTCAAAACCAAATCTCATGCCTTCTTTCAACAATTCATTTGTTGGCGTAGTTCCATACTTTGTTTCCTGCAAGTTTTATACCCCATAACAAATCATAGATTTAATATAAAATATTCTTTTGTTCTATTAATTATAGACAGAGCTAAGTAAAACAAGATATATACTTACAAATTCGACAATTAATTTATGATATGCCAGCATATACTAACAAACCATATTTAACCCAATGTCAATCAATTCCTCTGATGGTTCTTCTTTGTATGTTAGAACATGTTTGAAGACATTCAATGATCATTGTTGTAAAACAACTTAAAATATACAAAAATAGAATCTAGTTAAGTTGTTATAAGGAAGTAACAATTACTCACAAACTTAGATATCGACTCTTTTCTTCTTTGTCATTTTGTTTTATGTGATGAATGGGTTCCATTTTCTTTTCTTTTCTACAAGAAAATACTTGAAAATTGATATTTAATGCTAAATTATTTATTTATTGTACCTAATTGAAAAATTCAGTGATTACATATTACATTTGAAGCAAGTTGTTGTTGATATGGTTCCTCGTGAGATACAATTATGTCCATTTCTTTGACCATCTCCTTGTACACCTTTTGGACATTCCTACTAGCATATATTTCTGATATCAGCTCGTTCATCCTTTGAGATTTTCATAATCTTCCTAAAAAACGTAACATGAAAATAAACTATTTAATTTTTATATTGATATATGAAAACTAAATATAACAAAAGTGATATTTATAAATGATTTATTTATAATAATATATGCATATAATTCTAGAAAAACATTTAAAGGAATATTTCTTTTTCTATCCTTCTTTTTTGTTGTTGTATGCTTTTGCTATTAAAAGTCTGATATGTCTCATTGACCAATTCTCTAGAAACTCTTCCTGTAGTTTAAATAAAAATTATTTCTTGGAATCATTGCATTGATTTTTGCATTGTAAGTGAAAATAACGTCTATACATTCGTTCCAATAAATCCCTCAAAGTTTTGTAAAAGTTTTTCCCCCTTTCGTTAACCTCCATCACCACTCCAGATGAACTAAGGATCAATGTATTTTCATTTGCATGTTTTATTTTCTTTCTTTTATTAGAACAACGTTCCTTTTCTTTGTTGTTGGCCCCTGTAGAACATTAAACATATATGAATTAATAGATTGTTTGAAACATGTTATCTAATATTTTTAAGTATATTATTAATGAAAATTCAAAAAATAAACTCATATTGGATCGATAGTATTTTTTCATTCACCTCATTCATCATTTTGCAATTTTTCCATCAAGCTTTTACGCTCTTCTGGTCTTAGATCAGAAAGAATCTTATTGAGCTTCGTCATTTTGTGGCTCTGCATTATACACACTAAACAATACATATTAGTTAAACTTACATATATTTCAAAATTAATATTTTTTGTAAAAAAATTACAAAGAACTTGCCTTTTTTTTTTCTTTTCTCGATGTGTTATCAATATTTTTGTTACTTGAACTCTTGTCAGCCATTTCTTTATCAATATAAATCTTGTACCATTTATTAATATATTTTTATAAATAAATCACATACTTTTCATGTAAAAAAAATAAAAATCAAGAAAACAGTGTGTCTATCTAAATTAAACACCCAGTGCGACTTTCACAACTTAAGCATCGAAAACGGTGCGATAGGTTCTTATCAACGCACCGCCACTACAGTAGAAACACTATACAATGCTCTTTGTCAATAGGAGACCTGATATGTTATATTAATACTAGAGCACTGATTAACATACACATAAATTATAAAAAAATGTTTTTATCAAACAAATTTTGTTGTCAATACACGCCTCGTGTGTTATACTAAAATCACGCACCGATGCGTTATTTTAAACAGTGCGCACCAATTAACAAAATTTGTTTTTTAAAGAATCATGCAAGGGCTGACAGGGATTGGGATTCAACTTTGCAAGTGGTCCCACGGGTTAGATGTCATACACCTATATATATAGTAATACCAACCCTATAAATCTAAAATGAAAAGCCCTAATTGTGAATTTTTGTAGTCACATAAACAAGAAGAAACAAGGGTTTAATGTAAGAATGGATTTTTTTGTTTTTTTTTCTTCTAAATTTTAATTAAATGTAAATAGGAATAGAGATTGTAAATGATTTTATTAGTAAAATTTAAAATTTTTACTATGCATGTATTAAATCTAACAGAAACTATAAAAAAACAATTATTACAGTAAAATTTAACATTTTTATTATACTACAGGGTTTTTGAGTGAATCATCATATATTTCAAATTCTCATTCTCTGAATAGTGTTGTTGTTAGAAATTATTTTGTTGCTCCACAATGCTCTCTTGCTCCAGGTATGTCTCTCGTGCAAATCCCTCCCTGAATTTTTTGCAAAAATAGTGAAATAATGAATAACTTTTAATATTTAAAGATTTTTTTATAAATTAGATTTTTGAAAATCATTTGCTGCTCATTTTTCAGTTTACCGCTTTTTTTCACTTCAAAAATATAAAGTTTCACTTCTTTTTTCCCAATATTCATGGCGTTTGTTAACTAACATCACTGGTGCGTCCAGTAATAAAACCGCACTGGTGCAGTTAACAATACATTAGCACCTATAACAATAACTTCTTTTTTAAGGCACCGAAATTACTTTTAGATATGTACACCAAAATTTATTGTTGATTTTTCTCAAATGCAGGGAGGAAATATCATAATTATATCGAATGGATAATTCTTCAAAATCCAGCTCGTTCCATAATATTTCTCAAAGTCCATCGCAGAGTTCTCCCTATCCATCTCCAGACGTAATTAATTCAGATTTTATTTATATTTTCATTATCTAATTGAATTTAATTTTCTTATCCATGTCAATCAGCTAAAGAAAATTAGTGTATACAAATTTGCAGGTTCATGCAGATTCAGAATCGAGTTAAAATGCACAAAATATTCAAACAGTTCCAATACGTCTAAAACTCTTATCAGGAGCAGCATACCGCAAGACGCGGTTGGTAGATGAAAATGGACAGCTACCTCACCCTACCAATTGTAACATGCCATCTTCTAGCCACAATCCTGGGACCATGTGGTAATAATTGTTTGGTATAATGTAATTATTTCAATGTCAAACCAATTAATCATGCATTGATGTGCTTACTAATTTATATCATCGATTTTGTACTAATCATGTTCAAATATATTTTTTGAAATTATTAGGATTCTAGTGATGATGAGCGACCTACCTACCATCTTCTGTTGCACCCCAGGACAATGTCAAATCGAGAGAATGTTGAATTAAGAGAAAACCTTGGAGAGGAACGATACCAACAATGGTTGAATCAACCACCTATTCAATTCTCACTACGTCCAGATTCACCAATTAGGAATGAATACAGCATTAGTAGTTCTTCACAAGCTGGCATTGGAGGCAATCAAATAGATGTTGGTATGGATGTTTACTTAAGAGATACGACTGCCATGGAGACAATGTTTTTAGATGCATTCCAGAACGATGATCAGTTAGGGGATGATGCTCATATTGCTAATACCTTTTTTGAAAGCCGTAAATTTGCTTCCACCACCCCTCTCTTTGGACCTATCGGTCATTTAAAGTCTACCCAATTGGGGACAACAATATTACTGTACAACTTGAAAGAAAAGTTTGGCTTGGTGAATGCATTTTTCTCATAAATTTTCAGGTAATTGACCATCAAGTCCCTTATATTTTGAGAAATCTTGTCACACAATCAACATTACAAATGGTCAATTTTATGAACGTTAATAATTATTGGCATTGTACATTTAATATTGTCCACCAGCTATAGGTTATTCAAAGATAAGGTTATTCCGAGTGATAATGTGTTGCCCTGTAGCTGCGAAGAGGTAAAGAAATTGTTGAAAATGTTGGGTGTTGAGTACATATCATATCATGCATGTCAAAATGATTATATTCTATATAGAGGAGAATGTGCAGATAAACGGATATGTCTGAAATGTGGGCATGACAGGTATGATAAATCAAAAAAGAGGGGTAAATCACGTGGTCCTCCTTTTAAGATATTGAGGCACATGCCTATAATCTTAAGGATTCAAAGGCTCTTTCATTGAAAATAATTAGCTATGTTGCAGGGATGGCATTCCTCACACAAAAGTGAGTTGGGAGTTATGTGAATCCCAACAGATTCAATAGCCATGAAGCATATAGAGGATACATAGCCCAAAAAATTCAAGGATGAAGTGTGAAGTCTACGACTCAGCATAGCCATGGATGGCGTCAACCCATATTCCCTCTAAAACACCAACTATTATGTTTGGCCTGTAGTGGTGATCAATAACTATATCCCCCCATGGTTGTCCGTGAAGAATGAACATCTTACGTTGGCTCTCATAGTCCTTGGTAGAAGACAAATGAAGAATATGGGTGTCTACTTACAACAACCAGTAGATGAATTGAAGGAATTATTGGATGGGATAAATGTATATGATATATCAAGACCCATCGCATCAGAGAGGAGTTTTACGTTGTATGGCATATGTGCTTACATGACACATGATTATCCAGGATTAGGAGTTTTCTCTGGTAAATTACATGTTTATTGATTTGTTTATATACGTAGCAATATTCTTTCGCATATTAATTTAATTCGTTGTAATTGTTATGATCTTCGTGATATTCTTTAACGTGCCATGCATATTGTATACAATAATTTCGCAGGTCTTGTAACAAAAGGGTGTTATTGATGTAAATGTTGTGGACCTTCTCTGAAATCTAGATGGTCCAGCGACCTACGAAAGCCAGTGTATGACTGCTCCATGGTATTCCTCCTAGAAGAACACCCTTACAGAAGAGAAACATCTCCTTTCAATGGTAAATGAGTGAGAAACGAAAGGCCTGCAATAACGACACCAGCTGAATGGCTTAAAGCATATGAGAGAGAGAAGGAGAAGGAGTTCAAAGAAATGTTCGATTCAAATGGGGATACTATGTTCGATGATCCATAATTCTTCAACACCTATGTTGAAAAATTTCCCATTGGAATGAAAAGGAAATATATCTTTTATAACTTCCCATATTGGGAGCATATTAAGATTACCCACTTATTAGATCACATGCATATATTTAAAAATGTTTCATCTTCTTTATGGAGGCACATATCATCGAAACAAAGTGACACGTTAGTTGTTAGGAAAGATCGTATTACTTCAAAAACTAAAAAGAAACATTGGCCAAGACAATTATAAAGTATTGGATCAAAGGTTGGTCCCTCTAATTGGTATTTCAAAGAAGGTGATATCCCATGGATTTTTAAAAATATGATATTTCTTTGGCAAAGGAATTTATAATGGGTGTGAGGGTGCCATCTTCATATGGGTCTTCACTACAGCGCTACTTCACTGTGGAATACCATTTGTCGGGGTTGAGATCGCATGACCATTTGAATCTTTAGGAGTACATATAATGTCAAAAACATGATTTTACTATTTGTTATATTAATAATTTTCATCCCATGGGATCATAAAACATAACTAATTTTTTATATTGCATGTGTTTATAACTCTGTAGTGCCATTATTCTTTGTTTGTGCATGGGTGTGTGAAACATGACTTCCCCCGAGACCTAGGACGTGCCATATCTAAATTATCGGCATTTGTAGGTTGGATCACATCAAAGGAGATTCATGTGGCTAGCATTCCACGGTGGCGTCAAGAGATAGTTGAGATTGTTTGTATGTTTGAGAAGGAATTGTCGACGAGTTTCATGGACTTGCAGCTTCATCTTATAATCCACCTAGTATATGAGGTTGAATTAGTTGGGGTGGTTTCTTGTCGTTGGATGTTCTTCTTAAAGAGGTACATGAAGAAATTGAAAGGTTTTGTTTGAAAAAGGGCAAAACCCAAGGGGTCTATGGCAAAGGGGTACATCGTATGAGTCTTCCTATTATGCCAGTGAGTACATCAATCAGATCGACAACACACCAGGTGCGGTGATTTGGGACGATGAAAGGGATGAAGACAAAAGAGAAGGGGAGCTTCTCAAAATGAATGGAAAAAGGTGCTTGATAAAGAGTAAGCGACTTATAATTTGTCAAATTTACACAAAGTAGATATCCACGTTGAACTTCAATATAATGTATATTTTGATCTCATATGTACTATATGTCGGTTTGATTTCATCAACGAATGCATAAATTGAAGCAATCAATAAATTTGTTCTTTACAATTCTGAAGTGACACAACCGTGGGTCGCATTGTATGAACAAAAGAGGATGAAATGGGATAGTGACGGGAAAGAATTAAGATAATTTAATGGTAGAATCGTGCCTTATCTTGATCATTTAAAAGAAAATCTGCCAATTATATGCCCCAACAGTTGGGTTGCTAACCAAGTAAGAGAGAAATACAGTGCAATCAGTCGTTACCCCCATGTTGAAGAGGATGCGCTAAATGTAGGGATTGGGTGCAACAACTCGGTAATAATATATTTATGTACATTTAAACTTAATAATGCAGCTTTGAAATGTAACATGTATATTTTATATATTTTAACAATTGGGTTAGTAGACACATGACACTATAATTTTTTAACTTTTTTATAGGTGCATTTTTTCCCATCTATGTGGGCATATGGACACCATTTTCACACAGCAAATTTCGATGATGGACACATGACACAAGGCTGTGGAGTGGAAGTCAAGTTCGATCAATCTAATCAAGCTAGCCATCGTGATCAAAACCTAGTACGAGGGACATTAGGTTACGTCGGAAAGATACACGAGATCATTGAAGTGGACTTCTCTTCTTTCGAATGTGTTATTTTTAGGTGCAAGTGGTGGGACACTTTTGATCATAATAATGTAAAGGAATATTGTGATAGTAGGCTAATATGTATCAACTCTAGAAAGATGTGGGATGAAGCTAAGGAGCCTTATGTTTTCCCCAAACACTGCAACCAGGGGGTTTTGTACCCCATATGTGTTGGATAGGGATTGGTGGTTTGTATTGAGACATGACCCTAGATCAAAACATATTTTTGAGAACAATGGTGTTATCATGCCAAGCGAGCTGGAAGATAATGAGGGTGATGAGAACAAAGAGTGATATGGTACATGTGTTATTTCAACATTTATGCTATTTAAGATGAGTTTTTATAAAAAAAGAGGAATTAACCTTATAACTAAGACTTTTTTTTTTCCAAACATTATAATATGTATTTTTAATTAATTGGTTTTCATTGTGTTAATCTTAAAATTATGTCACTTGATAATTTGCAATTATGTTGATCTCAAAAGCTATGCATTATATCGAGTTTTCTTTTTTTTATGTCAATTCCTAAAATAGTACAACTACTTGATTGCTTTAAATGGTTTTTCACTATATTATTACTTAAATAAATGCACCCTATATATATATATATATATATATATATATTATTCAAAATTTTAAAAATGTATTAATGTATATTGTTATTTTGGTATGTAAGATCATAATAAAATAATGATAATTCTAAACATGAATTTATTTATATTATTTTCTAAGCTTTATTATGTTACAAAAATTCATATTATTCTAGATTTATTTTCTTACAATTTTACAATTTTACAATTATGGTAATTTAACAATATGAACTGTATACATTTTACAATTTTACGATGATTCAATTTTATGGTAGTTATTATTCAAATTTGACAATTAATTTACAATTTTACAAATTATACAATTTTAATAAAATTGAATCATGACAATACATACAATTACAATTACAATTTTTCAATTTCACAATTCAATTACAATTTTACAATTTTACTACACACAATTATAATTTTACTGCATACGGTAGTTATGGTTCAAATTTGACAATTAGTTTACAAATTTAAAAATTTTACAATTTTAATAAAATTGAACCATGACAATACATACAATTACAATTACAATTTTACATACAATTATAATTACAATTACAGTTACAATTTTACAATTTTACATACAATTACAATTACAACCAAGATACATACAATTATAATTACAAATTTACAAATTTTACAATTTTAATAAAGTTGAATCGTGACAGTACATACAATTACAATTACAATTTTAATAAATATCATGATTTAATATTAAAAATAAACATCACGATCATGATAACCATCGTACAAACATCATATTCTAAAATACACATTCAAATTTGCTAACATCATCTAATCACCGTGATTATGATCATTTAACCAAACACAAGCATTGCATAACATCATCACAACACAAACATCAAATATACATCCCATGTCAAATAACTGCTATAACATACACATCTATCTGCAAGCACATTAAATGAACATATCTAACATGACCTAACAATATACACATCAGGATGAACACTAACATGTAAATTAAGTACATCTACATGAACATAAAATACATGCACAATATATATATATATATATATATATATAGTGGTACATCAATACTATAACTAGTGGAGGCCTGCTCAGTCGATGGTGCCCGGTCAGATGGACGTGCCTGCTCATGAAGCGCCTGTTGATCAGATGGTGTCTGTTTAGGAGGTGTCTTCTCAGTGGATGGTGTCTACTCAGATGGAAATGCTTTCTCAATGTGTGCCTGCTCAGATGGTGTCTACTAAGGAGGTGCCTGATGAGATGGTGCTTGCTTAGAAGACGCCTACTCAGGACTAGATGATGGTTGCTCATCTCCGGCGTGAGGTGAAGGAGGAGGAGGTGGAGTACTAGAATGATCATTCGATGAGCTGATGTGTCGCGCATCTCCATGGTGCCTATCCCTCCTAGCCACCAGTAGCCTGGAAGCTCCGACAATATGATGCATAAGGCTCATCATATTGTGGGGCATGTCCTTCTAGAGCTCTATGAGCATACGATCAGCCTGGATCTATCTAATTGTTGCAGGGCGCACTCCCTCATCAACCAAGAGTCTACATAGTTGGTTTCCCAACTCCATCCTAAATCGAATGTTCGCCCTACGCTGCATGTCCGCAGGTATTTGCACCCAAGGAGGTTTGTCACCCTGATCCGTGACCTCTGCCATCTCCTCGTCATCTACAACATCATTTGGCAGGGGTGGAATCATGTCCCCAACAAATGTGCCAATATCTACAAAATATATAGTACACAACAATAATTAGACAATTTCATTAAACAATTTAATAAAACAAGTTTAAAGAACGTGTTAGAATAAATTTTATTCTAATTAATTAAGACAATAAAATGAAACTATATTAATTTAAAGAAAACACTAATATTACCTCTAGCATCTAGTGGCTCATCCTATGTGAAGAGGATGTTGGTACACCCTCGCTAATCCAAACCCACGTAAGGACATGACACCATCACGAACATGTGATCATCAACACTAGCTAGCAGCTCCAGTGAATCACAAGAAATCCTCGCCGGATACTCGGACAGGCCCTTCTTGGGCATCATCTCGCCCCACATGTGCATCCGTACCTATAACATCGGCCTACGAGGCTGACGTACAAAAGTAGGCCTCGTCTCTGGAAACCTCTCAAAAAATAAAAAAAACAACTCTGAAGCAAAAGGGAATGTCAACCTCCCACGTGCCTTAGAATGACATCTATCTAAGGCTATACAAAACTGCCACAAAAAATGGCAGACCATCTAACAAGTCGTGGTGTCTCAAATAAACAATCAACATAAAATAAAAGAGTGCAACTAATGCACTGCACGTCACTGGTATATTGTGTAATAGTCGTTAGTAATAGTGACAAACACCTAACCTCCTCTGGACCAAAAGAAGCAATGTGTAACTATCCACCAAACACCTGAAAATCTGCAACTAACTCCCTATTTCATAACCGACAGGGACATAAGGGAACTGGGGAAAATCCTTCCCTCTCTTAGATAGGCCAGTAATAAAATAAATTTCCTCCTCAGTGGGTTGGTACCACTGGTCAGGACCGACACAGTACCTGTCGGTGGGTATCCCACTTGTATATCAACTATCCTAATAGCCCGTTGTGCCCCTTCAGAGATGTAGCCTCCTCATAGAACTTAAGGATTCCTACCTCCCTTAAGAGAAATTGGGTGTTTAGCATAATAGTGTGAGGTTAAAAAAGTATCTCCCTCTCCCTTGCCTCCCACTGTTGTATCATGTTATAATTGTCATCCATCTACTGTTGTTGTTGTCTTTCCTCTCTCCATTGGCGTCTGTTACACAACAATTTGTCACTGTCCATGTACTACCTGTTCCTTTATCCTGGGGGACCCATACAGTGACCCTTGTGTACTTTCCAAGCATGGAATACACACCCCTGAACCACACTTTGTCTGCCAAATCATCTCCCTTTACAACTTTTCTGGAAGATCCCTATAAAAACGTGGTTTTCAAGGTCGGCACTTTGTCTCAGTGTCTTACCCGCGTTGATAGCAGAGATTTTCACTGAGACCTGCGCTGATCGGCGCTCTGTCTTAATGTCAGACCCATGCCAATCCTCTTTTGGAAATTTTTTAAAAATAGACGTGAAGTTTCCATGACTAGAAGCTTCGCGAGGCGGCGAGCTGGAAGTTTGTTTTGAGGATATGGCCGAGGAATTCCCCTTTGGGCTTCTTTTTCTCAAGGAATACGAACTATTCCAAAGGATAAGCTCTTTTCCCATTATTTTAGGGCCCATAACCTCCTCCTCTATTGTTATATAAGGAGACCTCTTTCATCTATGTTGCCTTGGTCTGAGTTAGAAAGTTAGAGCAATCATAGCTTCGGGAGAATAGTGCAGAGTGTAATTGTTTTTGTGCGTTAGGAACATAGTGAGATCTTGGACCTTTGTGTATGAGGGTGTTGCAAACATGCATGGATACAGACCTGCCAAAGGAGAGCCTAAAAATCAAGGCTTGGTTGTAAACTCCCCTTCTCTTTATCATAATAAAATGCAACTGATGTTTATCTTCCACTCTTATTTACATTTATAATGAGATTTATAGCATTCCTTGATCAGTTAGATAGGATGTAATTGTTTTATGTTTGTCGTGATTTTATGCTTGTCGTTGTTTCCTGACTGTCTGTACAAGTAATCGAACATTGGTAGTAGCATGTATCAAACTTCAGGAGAACGAAAATCAAGAAGCTTCAATAGAGGACGACAACATAGCATCAGGACAAGGTAGGTCATCTTCCTTGCTCTGAATTTCATTTACAATCTAGGAAGGTATATGTTAGTATGTTCCCATAGTTTCTTGATCCACCCTAGGGCTAGAGGGATCACCTCTGTCTGTAGAGGGGATTTACCTGGACAACAACGTCACTGAATGATTCACATATTAAATACATTAGCCTCCCTCATACATAAAACCTAATTTTTTTATTAAATGAAAAAATTATTTACAAATATATAAATATAACTTTTATAGAGAAAAAAAAACATTTGGTGCGCCACAAAAAATAGTCATGCACCCCCAACGGTGTGTACATTTGTATCACGCATCATTCACGGTGTGCATTAAAAAACCTCACGCGCCGCTAAAACAAAAAACTATTACTCAGCGATGCGTTGACAAAACATATCTGCCCTGTGGCATTGGTTAGAGCACAACGCACTGCCAGTTTGCAACATTTTACCACTCGCAGTGCAGTACCAAACACACACTACCCAGGTGCAGTATGTTTGATCGATGCATTGTCGTACATAAAGTACGACTTATGTTTGGCAGTGTGTCCCGGAATACTAACGCACGCTGTAAAATATTGTTAATTTTAAAACATTTAAAACTGTCGGTGCGACCAAAAACTGACACACACCGCAATATTTTATTGTTATTGTGGTGCGCTTTGTCTCAATACCGCACCAGGTTGTCACATTAACTGATCGGTGTGGTTTCCATTAACACTATTCGCAGTGCAGCATATAAATTTACAGGGAGCACTAGGAACGGTGCGATCCGAACGGCTGGAACGCACGGCGCATGATTTATTTTTTTTCCAAAAAAACGGTGAATTTTAACTCAATTTTAAAAATCAATCTGATAAATAATTTGGTGAGAAAAAAGTAGATTACCTGCACATTTTCACATCGAGGAGGCATATTTTCAACGAAATCGTCAAAACCAAAATTTCCCACCATTTTACAAAATTTGAACTCCACACAGTGAGCAATAGACAGAAGCAATGCGAGCAATGGGAGCATCGATGGCAGGGCGACTCACAGAAGGAAAATTCACACCGATGCTTGAGAGATCTACAACATTGTAACAAGTAAAAATGAAATTTTTATGGCTGGTAATTTTTTTAAATTAACCCTTTTTCGGTGCGCTTTATTATGAAACACACCGGGCGGTTGTATCAATGACGCACTGCACTTCTTTACAGTGCGTTGGTTTAATGAGATGAACTAGGTCGGTTTGTATGGAGTGGACAGTGCCTCCATTGAATAAAAACCCTATGTCGGTGTGTCGTTGTACATAAAAAACACTAGGTCGTCGTCGTTAGTAAATAGCACTGAAATGTTGAGTGTCTTGGTGTGCCATTTGATAGTACGCACTGGTGCACTTTATATAAAATGCACCGATGCGTTGTATGTATGAAGTGCACCATTGTTTTCATAATACTTAAAAATAACTTTGTAACGCTTCTTTAGTGTCTACTATGCATCGGTGCGTCACATATATATCAAGCGCACTGGTGCGTGTTAGGATTATAAATGCACTGCAAAAAAAAACATCCACCCGCTAACCTCCTCTAGTGACCTCCACTACAAACGGATATCTGGGCTTTTTTTATAAGGGCTTCCTCAAAAACATCTGTTAGAGGGTATTTTCCTTGTATATATATATATATATATATATATATATATATATATATGACCAAGGCCATGGGACACGTATTCCAAGCGGAATGGTGGGCAAAACATCATAGTGGGTGTTTATTTTGGTTTATTATGGCTAAAGGAAATTGGCAAAGGAAATGGAAAAAGGCTTTAGAAAGGCATGAGGTATTAATTGGAATTTTATTTATGAAACTAAAGGAAAATAGGGGAAAAGGGAGGTGAAAGGTCACAGGTTGCATGTGAGGAGGAAAATGAAGGAAAATAATGGAAATTGAAGAAATTATAGGCCTCATTAATAAAAAGGCTTCTGAGAATCAATGGGAAATTTTTTGCTCAAACATTCTGTCTATTCAATTTTGGAGCTCTCTCATTATTCTCTCTCTCTCTCTCACTCTTGGACACTTAGAGTTTTCTTGGAGCACTTTGGCATTGGATCAAGAGAGGCAAAGAGGGCAAGAGGAAGGAAGGAGCAAGCAAGGAAGAGAATGATCAAGCAGCTACAACAAGATTATTTGCAAGTATTGATTTGCATGTGTGATTTCCATGCTATATTTGGCATGCATGGTATTTCATGTGGTTCCTTTTTTTCATGGCATGGGTTTTACTAGGTGTGACAGTGTTTTCAGCCCAAACTTTCAATTTCCAGATAGGCTTGATGAGATGGGTTCTCATGCTTTGGTTAAGCTATATTTTTGAATGGATTTGAAGTTAAGTGAGGTGGATTTATGAAATGACAAACATATGGTATAGTGGTCCCTGAACCAGACTGTGGATCACAGTAAAGCCACTGGCCTAGTAACCCTTGAACCAGAATGTGGGTTGCGGTAAATCCAGGATTGTGTGCCTTAGTAGGCCTAGGAATCCTTATCGACGAATGGTGGGATATATGATAAAGCCAAGAGTTGGATTGCTATCCATTGGGCCTAGTAGTCCCAGGATGGGATGTACAGTAAAGCCTAGAGAGTGGATCTCGATGTAGGGCTTAGTGATCCTTGTATCAAACTGTGGATTACGGTAAAGCTTGAGAGATTAGGAGGTATTAAAATTCCTCGCGGTGTAGGTGGAGAAATCCGATAGCATCCATGCTTGTTTGGTTCTTTTTGGTTGGTTATGAGTCCCACATTCATGCTTGGAATATGGCACGAGGGTGATTGGCTTAAGAGAGATTTGGCTCAGCCAATCTATGGTCATGTGGAATGTGGTAGTCCCATCCCTGGTTGGTTTCTTCATTCATTAATGAGAAATTCATTCCCTTGGAATTTGATGTGTAAATGTATTTATTTATATATGGATTCTATGGTTGATGTATCCCTGGTATTTCTGTTGTTATTTTGCTGGTTATGAGGATGTCTTATGACAATGATGATGTATGGATCTCCTCATGTTTTATTTGTAAATGAATAAACAATGTATATATGACCTAATAGATGATACTGCAGCTAATGATGTAAGGGAACAATATGTCTTAGAAATTCTCAGATAAGTATGAGACCCCTATGTTCAGAAATGTTGTTTACACATGTAGATTACATATTTGTGATATGTTTGATGAAATGCATGTCATGGCTAGTAGGGGTCCATTCTAGGTCTTGTCATGTTTTTTGAAAATACATCATTGTTTTGTTGTGTCATTTCATTTATGAACTTGTCATTGAGTTTTGGGCAGTGCCCTGGACTCTGGGCTTGAAAAAGTGCCTTAAATCCCGTAGACGCGGGCACAGGTTTGGGTAATTTGGTCCCTAGACGCAGGCATGTAGGCTTGTGCGTGTATCCAGAGCCTCCCAGACGCACTCATGCCCATACTATGGGTGTGTCTGGGGATTAAGTGGGATAAAAGCTCAGTAGGACCTAGGGGCTAGCCACCTGAGTGGTTGGGATGGTTCCTGGGAGTCTTGTTGCTAATGTTGAAGGTTTGTATGATGTGTTTCTGTCGATTTCACTTCCTTAAGGCCGCCTAGGAGGTTGAATCTGATCATAGTAGCCTCTCGTCACATGTTTACCCTAGTTCGCCAGTTACTTGGGTAGATATGGGAGGAGATTGTTACAGAGTCGTATTAGAACATGGTTCACCCCTTAGACTGGATGGGCGGTGTGTGTTGGTCATGAATTCATGTCGATTGCACATGTGCTAATCATCCTTATGGTCTATGTGCTTCTTGTGTATGCATGGTGGTGGTCATTGTTGCAGTTGTATCGCCATGTGGAAGTTGATGGTGTTTATTGTTGGATGCGATCGTCACGAGTGTATGCTTGTATACACATTTTTTATGCATGTCAGTGTCTATATGTTGTTATGCATGCACTTTCATGGTTATAGTTGTTGTATATGAGGTCATTGTATGAATTTTAGGTCATCATGGTGTTTTTTGTGTGTTATGACGTTGATCTATTGGTTGAGATAGAGCGGGAGATGCAGATCATCGAAGTGAAGTTGTGACACTAGACTTTGGGGTTAGAGTATATCGTCATACATGTATGGTATGATTGGTATGCAAGTATGTTAGTTAATGGATTGTTATAAGAATTAGAGTTATGTACATGTTTGTTATTCTATTGTTGTTGTGGCTACATGTACGATATATGTAAGTGAATCATTGTGGTCATATGCACATGTATCGAATAGTCATGAATGATAGTAACTTGTTGTTATATGCATTGTTGTTGTTTTATGTTAGTTAACTTGATGATTATGTTATATGTTGTTGATAAGCATGTTATGTGTTAACTTGTTGATTGTTACATGATAGTTAACTTTATGATTATGTTATATGTTGTTGATGAGTATGTTATATGCTAACTCGTTGTTGCTATATGTTAGTCAACTTGATGATTAGGGTTATTGCATTTAGAATCATGATAATTTGGATTGGCATATGCAGTTGGTTAGGGTTATGAAATTCAGGTATGAGTCGACCTAATTGTGATAGTGTGTTGTACTAATCTAGACTAATTGTGCATATGTGAGTGTTATGCATGAATGATAATTGTTTATGAGTTTATGATGTAAACATGTTAGCTAGTTACTATTATGGATATCATGACCTTATTTATGTCTAAGTTGATGTGATGTGAAGTATATCGTGCTAACCTAGACTGATTGCACAAACAAGATAGCCTCCCCTAAGATACATCAAGGTATGAGTTTTCTTATGTCAACTACTTGGTGTTTGAATGCTTGATTATGTCATTTATTCAGTGTTCGAGTGTTTGGTTTCTATTATGTCATTTATCTATTGTCTGAATGTTTGACTACTTGCATGATATGAGTATGTGCTTATAATATTGCATGAAGAAATGATCTTGTTTGATATGGTCATACTAACATACATGTGTTGAGATAGTTGATATGTACTTGAGTGCAAGTAGGTGATAGTTGTAGTATTATGATCTTGAATATTAATTGGTTATGAAATAGTTGTTAGTCTTTGTAGAGGCTGAATTTAGTTAATAGATATGATGTGTTGATATTTGGAACATGTGATTGACATGCGTGAATAGTTGCAGGGAAACATGCTTGGTATTAGCATGACAAGGTAATGGTTTATGTGCTTATATAACTAAGAAATGGGTGATATGACAATACATAGTAGGACTCGATTGCAACAAGGTAAATGGTAAAAGAAAGGAATTGGGTAAGAATTCCTTTGGCTATGTCTGGAAACCCTAATTCCAAACGAATGAGTGCTTTGCATACAAGAAGTATTCTTAACCTTGATTTTGTCTGGCATTATGCAGATATGTGCTATAGTCATGAACATGTATTTGACAGGTATATCAGTTGGTTTTTAGTTATGGCTAGATTCATCAAGGGAATGGAGTCCCTTGGGAGATGATATATGTATGTGTTCAAATACAAGGCAACATGTTTGGAATAACAAGATAAGATAATTGGTATATTATTATATTTATTTATGCACTAACAGTTATGTGGTTATGGTAGTATGATGCAGGGGATTGCATGGCAAGAGATTTCCATGAAATCTTGGAGAAGGATTAGGTTGAGTTTTCCTTCGGAAGCAGTGGGTACCCATGGGGCATTGAGTCATGGTTTTGTTGCTAGTTTTTTGCTTTCAATACTTTGGGATTTGCTTGTGCTTGATTTGTAGTGTTGTTCATGTTTGGTGCAAGGCCTTTCCACTTGTTTCTGGTGTCTTATTGGTATTGTTTTTCATGGTTTTCTTCTTGTTTTCTTTTGGTTCTTGCCTTTTATGTTTTGAGGGTCTTGGGAATTGGTTGGGAAAGAGGAAATTTAATGGAGTACGGGGAGAGATTTGTGGTACTCAACAGGTAATGAAAGACTTGGATGAAGCCTGGTGCATGCATAAGGGAAACTGAAGGTAAGAATATGACAACCAGTTGGAATGGTTGGGTCCATTGAGGTAAATGGACAGTGGCAGAACAATCGCTAGAAAGGTAACACGAAAGGTAAAGTGAATGGAGTTGAGGTGTTAGATGCCTTGGCTATGTTGGAAATTGTTGTTCTCAGCGTTGTGCATGATGTGTACGAATTAAGGAGGTTCTCTTAACATATGCATTATGATATCTAGATATTATGTCATCGTGGATCACGATTGTTTAATGTTAAAGTTTATATGTATATATGTGTGTATGGATGTCGTTGTCTGACACGATCATGATTGTTTTATGTTAATGATTATATATATGTATGTATCTATGTATGATGTCACTGTATGACAAGATTTTCAAGGATCATTCTTGGGGAGGAATAATTGCTTATGCAGGAGCACGACATGAAGAGGTTCTTGGTTTTATGAGGAATCAAGTAGGAAGAGTAGCCCTGACATATCTATGAGGTCAGTATCATGTGGACATGAATTGATATTATATGCTTGTACTATGCCTATTTTTATGTTATGGACAAGTAATGTTGAGGGGTACATCAACGAAGTGAAAGTAGGGTGATCTGTGACATGCTAGGATAAGCATGGATAGTGGAAAGACACTAAAAGCAAGGTTTATTATGGGCTCAGTGTGTGGTCTATGGATCTGCAATACTATTGGTGTGTATATGTTGTGCATGTTTTATATTTAGACATTGTACCTATTGTGATGTGTACATGTATTGTGTACATGAGATGTTGTATTCATGTTGTCTATATGGTGTTGTGTGTATATTGCATATTCAGTGCTAGGTATAAATGGTGTTATGTACATGTTGGATATGCAGTGCTATGTACATATTGTATTGTGTGTATGTTGGATATGTGGTGTCGTGTGCTTATGGTGTTGTGCGCATGTTGGATATGTGGTGTTGTGTACGTATGGTTCTATGTACATGTTGTATATGCAGTGCTATTTACATAATGTTGTTGTGTGCATGATTGTACATGTGGTGTTGTATATAGGTGGTGTCGTGTACATGTCGTGCATGTGGCACTATTTACATGTGGTGTTGTGTACATGTCGTGCATGTCATGTTGTGTACATGTGGTATTGTGTACACATTGTACAGGTGGCGTGGTGTACATTTGGTGTTGTGTACACATTGTGCAGGTGGTGTCGTGTACATGTGATGTTGTGCACACATTGTGCTCGTAGTGTTGTGTACAAGTGGTATTGTGTACATGTTGTGCATATGGTACTGGCATACATGTGGTATTGTGTGCATGTCGTACATGTGTTGTTGCGGGCATGTGATACTATGTATGTGCATAGTGTAATTGTGGTATCGTGACATGTGTATTCATTGTGTTGTAATTTGTATATGTATATGTGTTGTGTTGTATTGTACATTAGGTGTAGGCGTATGTGTTGTATGCCAGTGTAGGCATATGTATTATGTTGTATTGTACACCGGGTGTAGGTATATGTGTCATATGTCGATGTGGGTGCGTGTATTGTATGGTGTTGTATGTCATATGTGGGTGTACATGTTGTGATATACATTGTGTGTATGTGTACGTGATTAAAGAGAAGCAAAGGCACTAGGTGCTTGCTGAGTGTGGCAACTAATTCGGTATGGGTACAAAATAACAAAGGCAAAAGTAAGGACCGACGAAGGATAAGTATTGATATTTAATTTCAGTTTTATTATGCATGTGATATCTTATTCTGACTTATGATGGTTACATGTGATTTATGATTATGGTTTATGGTGATTTCATGCGATTCATGACTTTAATTTATGATGGTTTTGTTTTGAGATAACCAGATGTGATATATTTATACATGATGATTGATAAAACAACTAGTTTGACTTGTTGTGACGAGACGTGAACATGATTACAAGTGTACCTTATTGATGAGCTACCAATGAGGTATGATTTGAATTTATTTTGAATCTAATGGAAATTATGTCCTTGGTACAGGAAAGCATGGAAATGCTCGGTTGGGTGGTTGAAACTGACTGCAAGAATTAGCATCAACAACAAAAGGAATTGAAACAAGTAGCAATATGCTAGTAAAAAAATTCAAGAGCAAGGCCATTGTGGGAAACTGGTACCCAATCGTGTCCATTCATTTCCATGAACATGCTATGAATGATATGATGGTTTTGAGGTAGGTATATGCCTTGGTTTTTGGACCTTTCAATGTGAGGAAACCTTACCAAGGGAGGGGTCTCCTGAGGGACTGTGTAGCAGAGAAGGGGATGCCCACAGAACTTGGAAGGTGTGTGACTACACAAAATATGGTGATTGGATTTCTTGAGGGACTATGCAACAGAGAAGGGAAAGTCGGGGATGGATTTGTTTTGGTCATTAGCATTTCCAAATGGAATCAAATGCACATTGGGAGTGTGCCCTGGAACAATGAGCCGATAATTTTTCACTGAGAGGACAAATTGCGTAGAATTGTTGTGTTGGACATTGAATGCGGCTTTGACATTGGGAGTGTATTATGGGCTTCCTTGGAAGGAGGTGAATCCTGGTATTACTTTGAGGGTGGAGGTGTTAGACTCCATATTCCCTTGTTTTTTATACATACATCATATCCTTTTATTTGTTGGTTGAGCAAATGTGCATATGTTTATATGTGTATATTATTGTAAACAATGTATCGAGTTGGATTTATAAATCTCCATAAACAATATGGTTGTATATATGGTTGTTAGTTTAAAAATCGTAATGAGCTATGTTATAAAGCTCCAGTAAATGGTATGTTTGTCAAGTTTCAGTGGTGTTCATGTAAATATTGCAACAAGTTGTTTTATAAAGCTCCATAGGCGGTATGTTTTTTTTATAATTTTGTTGGTTTGTAGGTGTCATTGAACACCGAGGATGGTGTTCCCCCAAGGGGGAGGGTTCTGTAACATCCCTGGTTAAAAATCCATGTAAAAAAAATATAATACAAAGGTCACAAGACAGTTATTCCAAGCTGAATGGTGGGAAGAACATCATAGGGGGTGTTCATTTCGGTTTATTATGGTTAAAGGAAATTGGAAAAGGCAATGACAAAGGATCTGGAAAGGCATGAGGTTTTAATTGACATTTTATTTATGAAAATAAAGGAAAATAGGAGAAAATGGAGGTGAAAGGTCAAAGGTTGCACGTGAGGAGGAAAAAGAAGGAAAATAATGGAAATTGAAGAAAATAGAAGCCTCGTTCCTAAAAAGGCTTATGAGTATCAATGGGAAAGTTTTTGCTCAAACCTTTTGTCAGTTCAGTTTTGGATCTCTCTCATTATTCTCTCTCTCATGCACACTCTTGGACACTTATAGTTTTCTTGGAGCACTTTGGCATTGGATCAAGAGAGGCAAATAGGGCAAGAGGAAGGAAGGAGCAAGCAAGGAAGAGCAGGATCAAGCAGCTACAACAAGATTCTTTTTAGGTATTGATTTGCATGTGTGTTTTCCTTGCTAGATTTGGCATGCATGGTATTGCATGTGGTTCTTTTCTATCATGGAATGGGTTTTTCCAGGTGTGACAGTGTTTTCAGCTCAACCTTGCCATTTCCGGATAGCCTTGATGAGATGGGTTCTCTGCTTTAGTTGAGCTGGATTTCCGGATGGATTCAAATTTGAGTGAGGTGGATCTATGAAATGACAAACACATGGCCTAATGGTCCCTGAACCAGATTGTGGATCATAGTAAAGCCACTGGCCTAGTAAGCCCTGAACTGAAATGTGGGTTGCGTTAAAGCCAGGATTGTGTGCCTCAGCAGGCCTAGAAATCCTTGTCGGTGAATGGTGGGATATATGGTAAATCCAAGAGTTGGGTTGCTCTTTGTTGGGCCTAGTAGTCCCGGGATAAGATGTGCAATAAATCCTAGAGATTGGGTCTTGGTGTAAGGCTTAGTGATCCCTGGATTAGACTGTGGATTACGGTAAAGCCTGAGAGACTAAGAGACAACAAAATTCCTCACAGTGTAGGTGGAGAACTCTAGCATCCATGCTTGTTTAGTTCTTTTTGGTTGGTTATGAGTCCTATATTCATGCTTGGAATATGACATGGGGGTGATTGGATGAAGAGATATTTATCTTATCCAATCTATGGTCGAGTGGAACGTGGTAGTCCCATCCCTAGTTGGTTTCTACATTCATTAATGAGAAATTCATTCCCTTGAAATTTGATGTGTAAATGTATTGATTTATATACGAATTCTATGGTTGATGTGTCACTGGTATTTCTATTGTTATTTTGCTGGTTATGTGCATGTCTTCTGACAGTGATGATGTATGGCTCTCCTCAAGTTTTATTTGTAAGTGAATAAAAAATGTATCTATGACCTAATAGGCGATACTACAACTAATGATGTAAACGAACAATACTTCTTAGCGATTCTCAAATAAGTATGAGACTCTTATGTTCAGATCTATTGTTTACACCTGTAGATTACATGTTTGTGATATCTTTGACGAAATGCCTGTCATGGCTAGTAGGGGTCCAGTCTAGGTCTTGTCATGTTTTTTTGCAAATACTTCATTGTTTCGATATATTATTTCATTTATGAACTTGTCATTGAGTTATGGGTAGTGTTCTGGACTCTAGGCCTGAAAAATTTAGTTAAATCTCGTGGACACATGCATAGGTCTAGGTAATTTGGTCCTTGGATGCATGCATGTAGGCTTGTGTGTGCATCCAGATCATCCCATATGCACTCATGCCCATACTATGGGTGCGTCCAAGGGTTAAGTGGGTTAAAATATCAGTGGGACCTAGGGGCTAGCCAGCTAAGTGGTTGGGATGATATATTTATATATTTTTTTTGCAAAACATTTACGTTGCATTGATGGTGAGGAAAGCCAAGTTGGGGCTGTCATAGACTATGGGTTGCATAGGGGGATTGGCAAGTTGGGCAACCTTATCCAGATAGGAGTCATCGTTCCCTTCATGGTTAGAGGGTTAAAGGTGGGAAACCAAGATTCTAAAGAGAGGTTTGAACGTTCCCAAAACCAAGGCCCTCGATTAAGGGAATTTAAGCGATCCTCTAGGTTATTGAAGTACATAATGAAATATCCATTGGAATAGAGCAGGAGGAAGTAATTTTTGGTAGAGGTCTTGTTCAACCAGTCTCTAAAATTTGGAGTTAAGGGCCCAAACCCATTAAAGTGGTGAATGATTTCATTTTAAGCATATTGATATACTTGTATAAGAGAAACATCTTCTGTTACCTTTACAAATGGCATTTACTTTGAATTCTCAATGATAAAAGAAGGGCCTAATAGGGCTTTGGGAGCGAAATCTTGGGCTCCCATCTTTGCTGCTTCACTATAATATTTCTTTTGGGAGGCACCTTTAACCCCAAAAGCTATATTTCTTGCTTGCCTTGGTGCTTGGAAATACTACTGAGAAGGGGTCTATCTTTTGACTCCCTTAAGCAAGCTCAAGGAGAGCTTGAGGGAAACGTGTTTTCCAATGCTCATATCTTAGATAAGGGAGTCGTCCTGCAACAACTTATTGTTGTGAAAGAGATTGAACTTGAAGGGCATGCTTGTAGCATTGGAAACCCAAAACCTAATGTCCGCAAATTTGAAGTCACTACTAAAGGTGAAACAGAGAGAGCCTCTAATGAGGCTCTTCAAGAAGAGGGAAAAAGGGTGAATCAAGTTGGGGCCAAATTGTCGAGCTCCTTGAGTCGATGGAGAAGGAAGTAGTTTCACTGCATCCATTGTTGCACATCCTTCCTTCTTTTGAATCCAGGCGTGTGTGGTGGGGACTATTGGGGCAAGACCCACTGAGGCCACGTCCCTCAAATATTTCACATCCCTATCCAAAAATGTAGAAATTATATAACTTATGTGTTATATGTCCAAGATTCTCCTGATATCACACTATTTTAACTTCATGAAAAATATAGAATCTATTCCACCATTGATCATTTGCGGAAATTAAATCAAGATTGCAATGCACACATGAAACAATAAAAATTCACACACATTAACACAGTTGTTTAACAGGAAAGCTTGAAGCTGAAAACCCCAACTATCTGTATATAATATATGTCATAGAGATCATGTGACAATCCTCATACAAAGCTGATCATATCAAGCTCTCAGTAAATACAATCGCTACACACTAATCAAGAACAATCAGCAAAAATCTGCATTGATTTTTGCCCTCCTGATAGCCTGCCTCTACTGCGCAATGCCTACTGAAGAATGGCTCTGGATGAGTTCGAATTTCTCCAGCCTTGCTCACGCAATCCTCATTGGCATCTCCAATGAATGTGTGGTGCATATAATGCAACACTATAGTCACAACTGATAGTCACACTTGCTCTTTCACCAATCTCTCCACTGAGTCTCCACTGATCTGTTCTGCACTGTAGTTAACTGTTGTCTCTGTCCAGTTAAATAATGAGTTATTATTTAGTGAATTAATTTAACTAATTAATTCACTCAACTCCACTGAAAGTATCAATTAGTTAGAAATAGACACAATCAGTTCAACTGAGTTTAACTCCACAAGTGCAATTAAACTAGAAACCAACTCCACCAAACTCTGCCACTTGAGTTCTAATTGAATTCCTCCATGCATGAACCACCAGTAGCTCTAGGAATTGCGTAATTCCTTCAGCTAGTTGATCTAAACAATCTATTAACTGAATTTCAGTGCTCCAAGAGAATAAGATAATGTTTAGAGTCCAACTATTATTAAGAACTAATAATATCAGACATGTCTATTTTTAGACTGGCAGTTTAAAAATAGACTTCTCCCAAATTTTCTAAAAATAGAAGTCCATCTATATTTCCAACTTGACCAACCATCCACAAATAGCATCCTGCAACTCATAGAATATGATCGACATGTCTAAAAATATACTTTGCGCGAAAAATAGCCTGTGGGCCCCACTTAGTGAAGGCGACTCTTTTCACTAAGCTCATCATCTTTTTGAATCTCAACACTCCCTCTCAACAAGATAGGGATTATCCGCCACCCCGATCCTGTCTCTATGGTATTCGAATTTTCTCCTAGTGAGCGCCTTCGTCAGAATATCTGCATCCTGATCTTCCGTAGGAATGTAAGAAAGAAAAATGATCCTCCGCTGCACACAATCTCTGATATGATGTTACCGGATGTCAATATGTTTAGATCTATCATGAAATAGTGGATTAACCGAGATTTTAATGCAACTTTGATTATCACAATATATCACAGTAGGATCTAAATGAGAACCGAACAAACCGACCAGGATCTTCCTCATCCAGATAGCCTCGCATGCAGCCAAACTTGTTGCCATGTACTCGGCCTCCGCTGAACTGAGTGCCACAAATATTTGTTTCCTACTGTACCAAGAAAATGCCATAGATCCGATACTGAAAATCCCCCCTGATGTGCTCTTTCTGTCTGTTGGGCTTCCTGCCCAATCTGCATCCGTGAAGCCATGCAGCTTCACTTCATCCGACTGTCTGTACCACATTCCATACGCAGATGTGCCCCTAAGATACCTCAGGACATGCTTTCCTGCCTTCCAAAAGAGCTTGGTAGGCTTCACCATCGCTTGTGAAAGTTGGTTCACAACATAGCATATGTCCGGTCATGTATTGACTAAATACATGAGCAAACCAACCAACTGTCGATAAACAGTGGCATCCACTACCTCTGCCGATGTAACATCCTCCTTCCTCCAACCACCAGGAAGAGGAGTGTCGATAGGCTTGCAGCCTTGCATGTGAAACTTATCCAGTATCTCCCGAGCGTACTTGCCTTGAGACACAAACAGTTCACCTTTCCGCTGCCAAATTTCCAATCCCAGGAAATAATGAAGGAGGCCCAAGTCCTTCATCTCGAACTCCTTTGCAAGATCTTCCTTGCATGAGTGTATCAACAGTTCATCACTCGTTAGTATTAAATCATCTACATAAAGCACAATGATCAAAATCTTACCCTCCACCACAATCTGGTCAGCCCATGCAGCGCTCTTTTGAGCCTGCACACATGTGACTCACTACTGAAGATTTTGAATCCTTCGGGCTGCTCAATGTACACCTCCTCAATGATTCCGTTGAGGAAAGTAGTCTTCACATCCATCTGATGAATGTGCCAACCCATCTGCGCTGAGAGAGCAAGGATGGTCCGTATGGAAGAATACCTTGCGACATGTGCAAAGGTTTCTTCATAGTCGATCCCCTTGATCTGTGAGAAGCCCCGGGCAACAAATCTTGCCTTATAATTCTCAACGCTCCCATTAGCAACTTTCTTCACTTTGTAGATCCATCTCGAACCTACCATTGATTTCCCTTTTGGCCTTGGGACAATCTCCTATGCATTGTTTCTGACAATCGAATCATACTCTTCCACCATGGCATCTACCCATGCGGGATCCTCCACATCTTCCTCGAAAGAGGATGGCTCCGTCACGATACACTTGCTCATCAGAGCCATGTATCCATTAAATTGGTTAGGTGATTGTCTCTATCTGTGCTGTGATGTAGGAACTCCTACATTCTACACTACATCAAGATTCAGTCGCTCAGCTTCTGTAGTGCGCTTCTGCCCTCTGATGTTTGGCGTTGCATGAGTGGTTTCTTCCACTCCATGAACCTCCTCTTGTGGCTTATTCACATCTTGAGGCTCATCTTTAGGAACAACTAGCTCCTCCACTGCATGCAAGTGTAGCTCCCTCTCAAGCGACAACTTCATGGATTTCTCCTCATGAAATTTGATATCCTATCGCATGACAGTCATCCGACTGTCTGGAAAATACACATGATAATTGTGGGGTGTTTTTGTGTACCCCACAAATATCCCAATCTCTGTGGTCGTTTCCAGCTTCTTCCTGGCATCCTTCGTCACATGAATGTAAACAGGTGAGCCAAAAATCTTCAAATGAGAAATATCAGGCTTCTTACCAGAAAAATGCCTCTTCGGGTGTACTCATGCCAAGTACTCTATGAGGACAATGGTTTTGCACATAAACCGCAATGTTGCATGCCTCAGCCCACAAGTGTATGGGAAGGCCCTGATCATGCAACATCGCCTGTGCAGCACCCACGATTGTTATGTTCTTCCTCTCAGCGACCCCATTTTGCTGTGGGTTATGAGGCGCTATGATTTCCCTTCGAATTCCTTTTTGCTATAGAATTCTTTGAATTCGCCAGAGATGTATTCACCACCATTATTGCTCCGAAGAGCTTTCACTTGCTTCCTCGACTCTTTCTCAACTAGCACCTTGAACTCACAGAACTTTGAGTATGTCTTGCTCTTCTTCTGCATGAAGAAGATCCAGCACTTATGAGAAAAGTCATCAACAAATATCACATAATACCTATGCTTTACTATTGAAGCAACCGAGAAAGGTCCACACACGTCTGTGTGAATTCTCTCAGGGATCGTCGAAGCACGACTATCCTTCTCATGAAAAGTGGTCTTCACAAATTTTCCCAAAGTACATCCCTTGCACTAATCTGACTATGCAAGTGTACCTTTGGGAAGCCCGGTAGAAATCTACTGCAAAATTTTCAAAGCGCCATGGTGAGTCTGGCCCAATCTCCTGTGCCACAATTCGCCCTCATCTCGGCTCACCACTCCTTCTGCTTTGCCTGCCATTGCAGCGCAGCCATCTACCTGCAATTGATAAAGATTCTTAACTCGAATCCCTATCCTCCTAGTTTGACCAGTTATTTTATGGTGCATGAAAGCTTTTCCCTCGCTAAAAAACAACATCATAACCCTTGTCTTCCAGCATTGCCACGGAGATCAAATTCTTCTTCAATCTTGGAACATGCATGACATCCTTCAAGATGAAAGGTTTACCGGACTCCCTCTCAAAGGAAATGGTCCCGATACTAGTCGCACTATATCTACCATCATCGCCCATCTCGATGTGCACTCCAAGATCCTTTTCCTCCAAATCACTAAACAAATATTTGTCTCCGGTCATATGGAAAGACGCACCACTGTCAAGAAACCACACCGATCCCATCACACTTGAAACCAAGCATGCGATCAAAGAAAATTCAAGCTCAAACTACGAGGCTAAGGCCTCTCATGCTACAGAACCAGCATCACTCTTATTCTTCTTCTTCTGTGGGAAATTAGTGGCGAAATGCTCGTGCTGGTGACAGTGAAAACACTTCACCTTGGACAAATCATGCTTCTTGCCTTTAGCTTCAGATTTGGAAGATTTCTTCCCTTTTCCTTTCCGAGCTTTGGCAGCCAAAGCGCAATTTTCTTCATCTTCATTATTCGATGAAGATCCATCCCTGGTACCCCGCCTTATCTCCTCCTGCACAAGATCCGACCAAATTTGCTCCCATCCTGGCAGTTTCTCCTGTCCATTGACAGAGTCTTCGTAGCTATGCCAACTCTTCGAAAGCCTAAGGAGAGCCAAGCTCACCAAGTCTTATTCATCAACAGTAACCCCCACACTTCCCATCTCATCCTTGCAGTGGACAAACTTCGTGAGGTATTTTGGAATACTTTCACCTTTCTCCATTTTTATTTTTCTGAGCTTGTCTTTAAGCACCAACTTCCTCTGGTCACTTCTACTTTGGAACAAGTTTGTCAAAGCCTTCCACATTAAGAATGGAGTGGCTTTCCCATGAAGGCTGGAAAAAATGTGGTCCTTCACACCTTCCAACAGAATCCTTCAGCACTATGCTACCTTCTTTTGCCATGCGTCAAGTGCGGCTGCATCGCTAGAAGCAGGCTTCGAAATATCAACATCTATGAACTCCTTCAACCCATTATCATCCAAAACCACCTCATCCTATCCTTCCATACTATGTAATTCGAGCTGCCCTCAAGGGCATACTCCAATTGCAATCCATTGAAAGACATTTCAATGAATGCTCAACTTCGACACCAAGAAAACACTACAGCAAATTTGAATTCCACCAGCACAAAACTCAACCGCTTCAATAATTGCAATCTCCTCCAATGATCAACACTACTCTGATACCATGTAGAAATTATATAACTTATGTGTTATATGTCCAATATTCTCCTGATCTCACACTATTTTAATTTCATGCAAAATACATAATATATTCCACCATTGATCATTTGCGGAAATTAAATCAAGATTGCAATGCACACATGAAACAATAAAAATTCACACACATTAACACAGTTGTTTAACGAGAAAGCCTGAAGCTGAAAACCCCAACTATATATATATAATATATGTCATAGAGATCATGTAACAATTCTTATACAAAGCTGATCATATCAAGCTCTCAGTACAATACAATCGTTACACACTAATCAAGAACAATCAGCAAAAATCTGCACTGATTTTTGCCCTCCTAATAGCCTGCCTCTACTGCGCAATCCCTGTGGAATAATAGCTCTGGATGAGTTCAAATTGCTCCAACCTTGCTCACGCAATCCTCATTGGCATCTCCAATGAATGTGTGGTGCATACAATGCAACACTATAGTCACAACTGATAGTCACACTTGCTCTTTCACCAATCTCTCCACTGAGTCTCCACTGATCTGTTCTGCACTGTAGTTAACTATTGTCTCTGTCCAGTTAAATAATGAGTTATTATTTAGTGAATTAATTTAACTAATTAATTCACTCAACTCCACTGAAAGTATCAATCAATTAGAAATAGACACAATCAGTTCAACTGAGTTTAACTCCACAAGTGTAGTTAAACTAGAAACCAACTCCACCAACTACTTCTCCAACTCCACCAAACTCTGCCACTTGAGTTCTAACTGAAGTCCTCCATGCATGAACCACCAGTAGCTCTAGGAATTGCGTAATTCCTTCAACTAGCTAATCTGAACAATCTGTTAACTGAATGTCAGTGCTCTAAGAGAATAAGATAATTTTTAGAGTCCAAATATTATTAAGAGCTAATAATATCCGACATGTCTATTTTTAGACTGGCAGCCTAAAAATAGACTTCGCCCAAAATGTCTAAAAATAGAAGTCCAACTATTTTTCTAACTTGACCAACCATCCACAAATAGCATCCTGCAACTCATAGAATATGATCGACATGTCTAAAAATAGACATAGTCTAAAAATAGACTTTGCGCCAAAAATAGCCCGCGGGGCCCACTTAGTGAAGGCGACTCTTTTCACTAAGCTCATCAACTTGTTGAATCTCAACAAAAAATACATCCCTACCCTGGAAGAGGAAGTCCTCATATTGAACATGGTGGCTTACATGTTAAAGGGAATAGACATGAAGGCCTGATCGATTTGAAGCAGCGTGGGTGGGGAAGAAAGTCCTAGATTCTGGGGCCAGAGATCCCTCCAGCAAGAAAGGTGGCTTGAACCAAGCATTCGAGGAAGGGAAGAGGGCTAGGGTTTATGCCATGCACACTCTATAATTGATTTTCAAGTAGGAATACTTATTACAGAAGTCTATAAACATTAATATATGCACATACATATTTATGTTAATGAAATTAATAAATCTTGTTTCCAAAAATTAAAAATTTATTTCATAAGAATAATACTCTTTTTAATTCTTATCAAGTAAAAACACAAAAATTACATTTGGAATAACCCTAGCCCACCAAAAATATAGGGGGAAAATGGAAGATTTCCACCAAATTAAAGAGAGTGTCATTCCTCACTTTAGGCTTAATATTCAATACCATTGGAAATCTTTCTTCGTGGACTATATCAAATTTAATAAAATTTTCCAATTAAATAATTAATGTCTTAACTTCTCCAGACCAAATATAAGTAAAATAAGACATAAAATTATTCCGCACATGCCTTGGTTGTACATAGTCTTTAACTTGACACATGTCTTACCTCCACTAGTTTTAGACTTAGTAAGATTTTTCAAGGGAAGAGACTTATCACCAATGTTTATAAATATTAATATATGCACAAACATATTTATGTTAATGGAATTAATACAACTTGTTTTCAGAAATATAAAGTTTAAATGATAAGTATAAATTCCTCTCCAATTCTTACCATGTCAAAACATGAAAATTGCATTTATATTTAATATTCCATACTTTTCATCCATGTACTATGTTTTTTTTTTTTGTGTTTTTAGCTCCATGAACTCTATAAATAAATTTCTACGTAGCTCATTATATTATGTAGTCTTTGCACTGTGCAATGCAATTTTTTTGCATTGTATTACTCTTCTATCAAATTTTGAAATCTTATGATTGTTTGAACAAATTGTAACATAAGTTTTTCCTCTCTCATAAAATTTCAATAAAAATTACAAATTATGATCTAAAAGGAATGGACTAGCTACTTTGCAACTATTATCCTTGTTATTATTAGTAATATTTATCAAAACATTACTCATTTACTAACAACAAACGTGTATACTTTTTAAGAAATCATTATAAATGTTTTTTTTTTTGAATTTTTATTTATTATTTTTTTGAGTTAAAAATAGTTTCACACTTTCAACGTCTCTTCTCACTATTCGAATTTGGTTGCTTTTCAAGTTGTACCTTCTCATTATTCGAATTTGGTTGCTTTTCAAGTTGTAGCTACTTTTTTCTTGACTAGTCTTAAATAATAAATGTTCTCATTATTCGAATTTGGTTGCTTTTCAAGTTGTAGCTACTTTTTTCTTGACCAGTCTTAAATAATAAATGGAAACGATATTTTAACGTCCACGAGACTAAAAATAGCCTATGGGACCACTCTACGTTTTGCCTTTTTCAATTCAACCATTTTCTTATTCAAATTGATGATGAACTGGCCCAAATATCCAACAATCCCCTTGCTGAAAAGACAATGCCAAGAAACTGATGCAAACATATTCCCATAGCTTTCTCTGATGTTTTTGAACATATCACATTCCAAAATGAAACGTTTTTCCGATTCCACTGCCCCAAACGCACAAAATGTACACACCCGTTCTTCCCAAGCTTCTTTAGGCCTTTGCTTTGATGGGAGTTGCTCCGGTTTAACTCAACATTATCTCATAAGGTACCAAACTTTTTATTTTGAACTTGCTCATGATCAAGCATATTTGGAATTTCTCAAATTGTTTCCATTTTGAGACGGGGGTGCTGCTAGCCCACAATTCACACCCATATAACATCACTGGACAAACTAGGAGTCCAAAAAGCACTTTAATTATTTTCCAATCCCATAACTCTACCTCCCTACATCTGTTTTGAAGATAATATAATTCTTTCCACCCTCTTAAAATTATTTTCTTTCTGCAGTCCTCCCAATTAAGTTTGTTGTTGCAATAAATCTTGAGGTACTTGTACTCATTTACTTCTTCAAGAATGTTGCCTTCAAAGAAGACTGTATGTCCACTTTGCTTCCTTTTATTAGAGAAAATCACTATTTTGGTCTTGCTTATATTGAGTTGCATCCCCACTGCTCTACAAAAATTCTCAAGGACATATAGGTGCATCTGCAATCCATGGGCCAATTTATAAATCAATACAAGATCATCAGCATATAAAAGAAGCTTTATCACAAACTCCCCCAGCCGAACACCTGCTCCACCTTGCAGATTTAACCACTCTTCCATTTTGTCAATATATAAACCAAAAAGAGTAGGGGATAGAGGCAAAACTTGCTTGACTTTGATGTCATTTATAAAGCTTTTTGAAATACCCGTTGAGGTTTTAATTTTGACTTTCACCTCTTCATAAAGTCTATGGACAATGACTCTATAATGCAAAGGAATTTCAAGTTCTTCCATTCTATGCCACAAATTATCTCTATGGACTGTGTCAAATTTCTTTTTGAAGTCAACAAAGCAACAAAATACTTATTTGTCCCTTCAAACCTTTTCAATAATGTGTCTCAATGTAATACCATGATCCAGCGTAAAATGCTTTGGCCTGAAACTCGCTTGTTCTTTTTCCCTC
Organism: Pinus albicaulis; assembly: GCA_034641835.2. Lineage (NCBI taxonomy): Eukaryota > Viridiplantae > Streptophyta > Pinopsida > Pinales > Pinaceae > Pinus > Pinus albicaulis. The sequence continues at coordinate 981,152,885 of CM076572.1, forward strand.
TTTTTTTTTACTTCTACCCACTTGTTGATTCTATTTTCTGCCATGTTTCCAAAAATCTTTATAAACAAAGGATTGATCATAATGGTTCTATAATTGGAAGGATTTTTAATGCCTCAAATTTTAAAAAGGGGTATTGCTAGGCTAGTTGTCTAGTCTTTTGGGAATCCTTGTTGAATGGCGTTGTTGAATATTTCCATGATGTCCGGTGCAAGAGTGTTCATTCCCCATTTTAGATACCCTGCTTGAAGTTCAACCAAGTCCTTTGTCTTTCATGTTTTCAGCTTCTTAATTCCAATCTCCACCTCCTGTAACATGAGGAGCTTTGTAGTTGTGTTGATCCTAAGGGGAGGCTCAACCTTTGATTCTTTCTCATAGAGTTGACTTGCATATTCAAACCATTGATTGTCTGTAATATTATTTTATATTTGCTTCTTCCTTGGTTGAAGTTCTTGCGAGAAAAGCTTTGGGTTATTCTTGCCTAGATATATTAACTCTTCTCACCTTGTTTGCATGAACTCATCGTTTTTCTTTTTTATTATATGCTTATATAACTTTACATTCATCTTCTCATTGCCTGTCTTTTTCAATGTTCTCCTTGCCATCTTGCATTCCTCATTAAACCAAGCATTTACAGGAAAACATTTTGATTCTGATTTCCTATTTTTTTCTCTTTTGCACTTCTCAAGTGCACTTTGAATTATATTTGTTAAGTCATGATTGTTGAAGCTTTGGAACCGAGTTTTCTCCTTCTAAATTAATCTCTCTAACATTGCCTTGTAGATAGTACAATTCTATTGTGTTAGAAGAATTTTTCCCCTTGATAGTGATTGCCTAGAACATTGAGTTTTCCTCCCATGTTGCCTTTCTTCTAACCTTGATAAATTTATCTAAATTGGGGTATGGTCGGATTTTAAGTCCCAAATATGCTCTCCAATCTTAACTTCATCTATATTTTCTATTAAGCTTTGTGAACAAATCACTTATTCAACGACACTTGCCCCATTGTATGTGTTGCAAGTGAAGTTTCGAGACCTTTTTCATCTATCTAGACCATTGTAAATAATTAAGTTGAAATCACCACACAGTGTAAGCAAATCTTCTCCAAAATTATTGCTAACTTTGTCATCTTTTGAACATCTCACCCATTGGGGATTCTCCTCAGTTGTGAGCCAAATAGAATTGTGATCCTCTTTGCAATAAAGAATACTAGCTTTTTGATTTGTTGTTCTAGCATTGAAATTTCCCACTAAAAGAACCTCTAACTGCTAAAAGTACGCAACAATATCTTACTTTAAAGCTGCATATGGATCCTTGATGTATAACCCTTATTTTTACGCCGCAAGACGTCATTATTTGAAAACAACTCCCCTGACTGCCACTGTGTCCATGTTTGAGCCATTGGATCAATTGTTAGATGATTGAAATGTTTTAGGCCATTAGATCAAGTAAATATTTTTATATATGTTTTTTTATAATGTTAGTTTTTTTTCTTTTTAATAAGTTAGATTGAATTTAGGTTTTGGTGACTTTTAAGTTAAAATGTTGTTATTAAAAATTTGTTAGATTTCAACATCAATTTTTTTAATAAAATTTAAATTAATAACTTAATAAAACTATTTTTAACATAAATTATTTTAATGAATAATTTTTTTTTTGTAAAATACATAAACATTAAATTTTTTGTTACATAAGCATAAAATTATTATTTATAATAAAATTTATATCATAAAATTAAACTCCACCAAAACCAGTTAATTTATACTACATGGATAAAAAACAATATAAAAAAGGGAAAATAACTATTTATATATTTAAATATTACATTTTTGTGCTACTATGCTCTCCAACAAAATATGATAGAAAGGTTGTAATGTCATGTTTAACATTTTGACTATGTCAAATTACACAAAATTAAAAATAAAAGTAAATTAAATAAAAAGATTGACATAATGTAATGAACATTTTAACTAGGTCAAAATACAATAAAAAATAAAAATAATAAAATAAAATAACGATAAACTATAAATACAACCCATGATATTGACCCATGGTATTCATGTGGAATGTAGTTTCTTTATAGGGGAGAACTAAGATGACCTAAATCATAGTTTTCTTGTTCTGTATTATTTTTGTTACAACTATTTTATTATTCCAAAAATACATGTTTTTTTTTTTTTGTTATATATTATTTATGTTACAATTGTTTTATAATTCATGAGTATTATTCCTTAATATATAAAAATTTAATTAATAATGAAAATTTTTAAAATATGTGATTTTTTTTAAATTTCCAAATTATTTGAGAGGACATGATTTATCTTAAGCAATAATGATGAATGTTCATAATTCTCATTTCTTAAATAACATTAAATTTACCTTTAAAGGGGTCGGTAACAATTGTTTGTATCAAAGTCAAGGATACAAAAGAAAGGAGACATGGTGAAGCTTCCAACCTTACAACAAGCCCTAAAAAGGCATAACATTGAATGTATGGAATCCATTTTCCATGATACACATCAGAAGTGTAATGAAAAATCTCGGAATTTAGAAAATTTCACGAATCTTATCTCATGTTCCATTCATTTAGATCTAAGTATATGGAAGAAGAAAAGTAGGACAATGGATACTTATCAAGAATGTATGATTCTTTAGAAGGAAACGGCGTTGACAAGGCTATGGAGGACCAAATAGCAGAATTAAAAACAGAAGAGGACTCTTCAGAAAATGGGTTACTCAAGGATTTTGGAATCCAGATGAGCTACATTATCTCACTGATTCAAGCAAGCGCTCAAGAAGAGACAGGCAATAGTGATATAGAGACAATTTATTCATAAACAAGAGAAAGCTAGAATTATAACCTGAGATAGAGTTATGGGAAGAGAAACATTCCAATTGTTAGGAGGAGTCAAAGTCATAAGAGTAGTAGTTCACTCAACATAATTCCCCACCGCTTATTCTGGAGGAGAAATTTCCTACTACCTCATCAATTGAAGAAGGCCCACATGAGAAAATCAAAAGAGATTCCTCAATGCTATTTTCAATTGACATTCAGTCACTCTACTCTTTTTTGTCTAGTAGTCTCTTTACCTCTGCCCCTAAATTCAATGACTCAAAAAATACTAGACAAAAGACACTTACCTATTGCAATCAATTGAAAAAAAATGTATCTCTAAATGGTCACTTGGGGAGGAATCTATTATTTAAAAGATCGAGAAAATAATTTCATTTCAAAACAAAAATGTACTGTCACCAAGGAAGGAAGTTATTACATTTAAAATTTGTTCCCATTCTTGTCACTACAAAATTTGAATTTTACTTTTTATTTGATGGGAAAATAAATGATCTTTAAAAGGCACTAAATTCTTGAATTATGATTTTTAAAGAAGTTGCTATATTCCCTGATTATGAACTAATTATTTCTTCTTATTTTTGAGTCTTCATGATGTTTGTTATTCTGACTGAGGTGAAAAGTTCCAAAGAAGTGGAATATTGATTGTTCAAAAAGGAATTATGGAAATATGATTGTAGATAATTTATTAATATAAATTATCTAAACTGAGATTAATTAATCATCCCTAAGGGTTAAAAATGGCCCAAATGTCTCTTATCCATAAAATTGACGATTAAGATAACTCTATGCTTTATGTTCAAATGACAGGTGAAGGTGGATTTACCATACTTAAGCTTCTTAGTAGTCTTTTATGAAGTATAACATGTCATAGTGATAAGTTTTTATTCCATTAAATAATTCTAGTTGTAGAGCAGAGTCAAAGTTCTAGGAGTAGTATCAGAGGAATTCAACATTGCGAATCTGATAGAAGCAAATAATTTTGTGGAAGGGTGAAGTTTTCCCAACTTGGTAATAAAAACCAAGTGCATCCTTCATGCAGAAAAAATAAATAAATATGCAGATTTATTCATATAGAGGTCTTGGTCTTGAGTACTTTGGCCAAAATGTCTCATCCATTGTGAAAAAACACATCTTACATGCAATTAATAGCAAAGAAGTTGTTCCACATCAATTACCCAATATGGATATTTTGATTTGAGGTCTAGTAAACATATTTCTCCACCCCTTATTCTAGAAGATCAGTTAGAGCTGAGAAAGTTCCTACAACCTCTTCTTTCTTATATGCTAGTGTTTCCTATACCACAACCTTACGGGGTTTCATTTGTAACATATAGTGCAATTACTAGTTACGCCGGAGGTGTTCTCTTTGTTGGCTTGGGCTGAGAAGACACTATTCACCCCAGCCAATGAGAAGCTTTTCTTATCGCCCTTCTAGCCACTAAAATGTAGACATGTGGCACCTCCTCCAACCAATGAAAATATTCCATTTGGCCCTCTTACTAGCTGTTCATTTGAAAAATTACGCCTCCTTTGCCTGCAATCTCTATTTATTTCTGTCCTTTTTTTGTTTCTCGTATTAACTTCAACCACCCAACCATTTAATGCATAGAAGAATCATGGGTCTCACGTCAAGCTGAATAGCTGGTCTATGCAATTAAGAAGATAAGGGCGCTTATAAAGAGGATCCAGCAAATCTTAAATCATCAATGTGGTTAAATGCAGTAGTGCGGACTTCCGACTTGCAGCTGACTTCCAGAATTAAGAAGAGAAGGGCGCTTATAAAGAGGATCCAGTAAATTTTAAATCATCAGTGTGGTTAAATGCAGTATTGCCGACTTCGAGCTTGCAGCCGACTTCCAGCTTCCAGCCTGAATGACTTGTAGACTGACTTCTAGCTTGAAGGACTTCTGATTTGAAGATGTAGCCGGTAAGCTTCCGTTACCTGCAATACATTACGAATCACTGCATTTTTTCATCCATTTTAAATACTGCAAAAATGAAGAAAAACTGCAGAGAAAAACGTATTGGAAGAGTTAGAATATTAAATACTATAATTTTTCAACTTGTCATGCCTTGAAGAAAAACACATAAAATAACAGTGAAAACAACAGTCTGTCAGTCTGTAGAGTCATTTCAAAATACAAACACCTTTCATAACATCTTCAATTGCAAAGGTTTTCTAGAAAACACCCATATACAAAGTTTGGATCTAGACTGTTTTGCATTACTGTCCCAAAATATATTTTAAGGAGTAGTTACGTGTATGACGTTGTTTTCATGACGATGTTTTCGCTGAAAGCCTGTCAATCTTGAACTAGATTTCATGTCAATTTCCCAAACAAAATTTTGCAAAAAATAATATAACATATCACATAAAATATACAAACAAAAAATCATTGTAAAATTAGATACAAATAAATAAATGTATCTTGAAATCACTGGTTCAAATTCTATAAGTGTTAGCCAAAAAAAAGATTAGGTTAGACATTTTACAGATTGATTATTTCTCTCATGAATTTTGCAAAAAGTAATATAACATAACACATAAAATATAAAAACAAAAACCCATGTAAAATTAGATACAATTAAGTAAATGTATATTGAAATCACTGGTTCAAATTCTGTGAGTGTTAGCCAAAAAAAAATATTAGGTTAGACATTTTACAGACTGATTATTTCTCTCATGAACTTACAGTCAGCCAAAAATAAGATTAGCTTATACAATTTATGAGAACTTACAGTCAGCCAAAAATAAGATTAGCTTATACAGTTTATAAACTGTATAATTCTCTCATGGACTTACAGTCATCATTTTCTTGATTTCTTCAAAGTCCACAAACCCATCTCCATCGGAATCGGTTACCCTGATCATGTGCAAGCAATCTTCAAGGCTCCTTCGGTCGCCCATACTCACCATAACATTGAGTAGCTCCTTTGCAGAGATATAACCATCATTATCGCTATCGAATATCTGAAAGAAATCAACTCACAGTTCGTTTAGGGTCCTGAAACCCCCTTCTCCCTTTGCACTATGCCTCCACGCCAGGTAGCTGGAGCAGAAACCCTCTTCATTGATCTCCAGCGGCTGCTCCATGGCAGTTGCGTATTGTGCCTCCACGGCAGGAAGCTGGAGCAGAATATCCAGCCTTCGAGACCCTATAAAACTGGTATGAATACCCCCATTCCTACCATTGACATCATTGTTTAACAGATGGACACCCTTGCGGACCTGGAATGGCTCTTGACCTTTGTGGAGGACTCCAGAATTGCCTTCCGGCTGCGGGCCTGCCAGCGAGCAGGTTCCGTCAACAGACGGAAATAAGATAGCTTAGGACAATAATGATGAGCGGCGGCATTTGGTCTTTCAATAGCCCGCTTCTTCCCCCAAATCCCATTTTTGAATCCCACGACGTGGTTTTTACACAGTCTTTGGACTCTTCTTGCTTGGAGTCTTCCCAATCCCGACCGAAAAATAAATACAAGAAAACCCACAGCAAGAAAGCCCAGGATGGCTCTCAACCATGAAGGTGCAGCCATTGCCTTGTACAGAATACCCCTCAGTGAAGAGTCGGACCCTTGGGACCCAATACGCTCTGTAATGCTTGGTGTTAGGTTCAAATCTGACAGACTCGTTCCCGAGTACCGCCCGGCAATAAGCCCCACGTTTTTTAGCGAGGTTCACTCCAATAGCCACAGAAAAATCCTCAAAATGAGACGCCAGAAAGAAGAAAAAGAACAGAGCGTCTGGGTTGCAGGTGACGAGATAGTGTGAAAGAGAGATTGACTCTCATGCAACAGAACACATATCTTTTTACTAGCTGTGATTGTTTAGAATGTAATTCTATCCTCATTTGACGTGGACTGTCATGAAGTTGACCTGTCAATCAATCTACCACTTAATAAACTTTAGTCTGCAATACAACACTGATGAGATGTCCATAACATTTGAGTTTCTGGAAGTGAGGTGCACTCCTTACCAACCCTTTCCAAACCCTTCAACTCCTTCGGATCTTGCCTACCCTGTAAATATGCCGCCTCATGAGAAAAGAAATATTGTATCGTTTTAATTATATATATAACATTAAACATTTATGTTATTTTGACATGGTTTAAATAATTTTACAAAGTTTAATTTGTTATGAGAATATAATTATTGTATGATTTTAATTTTATTATTATTATTATTGTAAATGAGAACAGGAACAAAAAAATTAGAAAAACTTAATAAATAGGAAATTAAATATATAACATTCGATATTTACAATATTTTGATATAATTTTAATTTGTTATTAAAAAAATAAAAAATAAAAAATTTAACTTGATATGTAAATGAGAAAATTTAAAAAATTGTGAAAAATAGAAAAACTTAGTAAATAATCAGTGAGTTAATTTTATGGATATATTTAAAAAAATGAGTTAAAAATATTTTTAAAATATTAAAAGTGTATTTCTAATTTTTTCTTTTAAATATTTATCAATGTGTTTTGTTTAAATTTGATAAAAGAAATTAGTGTTTTGTTTAAATTTTGATAAAACAAATTAGTGAAATGGTAAATTTGAGTTGTTAAATTTGTACAAATAAAATGTTTGAGAATATTTTGAGGGCTTTGAAATTGTTTATATATTTAAAAATACATTTTAAATAACCATAAAATTAATAATCTCATTAGAAATTATGTCATTTAAATCTTAAAAGAAAAATAGAAGAGTAAGATTCAACCATTACTAAAAAAAAAATTAAAAATTAAATAAAAAAAAAGATATATGATTTAAAATTATTTATAATTGGTGAATTATTTCTCAGATTAACTCTCATTGGTCGAGAATCTCTCATTATCAATCATCTCAACTCACAAAAGTGGAAGTGTGTGCCCCTTCTCTTAGTTGAGGGGTTAAATTTAATTCGGATGAGAGCCAATTTGTTATGGTCAAAAGCATGAGTTGTGAGATAAGAGGAAGAAAGCAGAAGATTCAATCGAACCTGAACCTAAAAGGGGATAAGTGTGATGCTCCCTCCTCTTAGTTCGAGTCAGTAAAAACTACGCATATGCATGTGTCTTTTATTTGCTATGGAATGATGTATCTTAAATGTTTGGAAAGATTTCAACATGCATTGTATAGATATTAATTAATAAAAGAATAACTAAGGCGTAATTTAATAAGATTGATAATTAAACTAAGAGATGAATTAATCAATATATTAAACAATAGTGATAGTTAAATTAAGATATGGATTAATCAATATGCTAAATAAATGATTTCGAAGTATAACCTAAAACCATATACATAGTAAAGTTGTTAATATAACTTCTTGAAATTAAACCCGTTCAACCTTCAAGATTATCAATTTTGGTTTATTTCCTTGATCTCTTTTAAATTGCCAACTTATAACTTTGCCTTCCTTTATGTACACATCTTCTTCTTCAGTTTCTTTACCTTCATATGTCTATTCGCTTGCAGCACCTTGTTTTAAGAAGCTGTCCACATCGCCATGGAGACATCCTTAACTCAAAATGTTATTTCGTCGCTCCTCGCTGGTGTTACCGACCTACAACCAACTCTCCAGTTTGTTGCACTTGAACAGATAAGCTCTACTCGGGCTGCAACGCCTCGATACCGCGTATCACTATCTGATGATGCTCACAAGCACATCGTTCTACTCCCTTCTTCACATACAGGGCTTGCGCAAAACGAGGACTTGCAAATAGGCTCGATGATTCTCCTCAAAAGAAGCTCGTGCACGTATGTGCATCATTCCATGTACGTTGCGTACATGCCACCTCCCCCCTTCCCCCCCTTTAATAATTCTCCTCTTATGTCCCTTTGTTATTTCTATTCTCATTCCTAACATTTTACTTCCCCTCTTTGCTAATAAATTGTTGATTCTTGCAGGTTGCTTTGTCTCCTTGATCTCCAAATACTCCAACGTGTTGCACCATTGGTTGGTGACCCATCCCCTATTATTCTCTCTGTTGAACAGATGATCCAAGCCACCTCGTCCTCTGCTTCTTCCTCTCCCTTTTCATCGCCACCCTCCCTTGACATTTGCTCATTGTCCTCCCAAGAATCCACCCTAACATCTACAACTGCTCTCCCTTTTAAAGCACTATCGCCTACCCAAAAATATTGGTCCATCCAGGGCAGAGTCCTTTCAAAGACACCCCTTCGTGAATATATCAATGCACGTGGCACTAGAAAATCACTAAGGTTTGACCTTGTCGACTATGATGGCGATCAAATCCACATCTCTGCCTTCAATGAGTTGGCAGAATCCCTACATGCTCTCATTCAAATTGGCCACATTTACAATGTTGCAAATGGCACCATAAAGGTCCCCAACCCTTCATATAACCATCTTAGACAGCCATTCGAAATCCTCCTCTTCTCTTCATCAACAGTGTCACAGATATTCGCTGATGACCTTACAATGCCTTCCCATACCTATCAATTTGTGCCTATAAGTTCCCTTAAACTTTCACCTCCTAACTCAATCATTGATGTCATAGGTATTGTCGCCTCCCTCTCTCCTGCCTATGTTATTCGCAAACGCGATGGCTCTGAGACTCCCAAAAAAATTATATCTCTTCACGATATGTCGAGGAGCAGCATCGATGTCACCTTGTGGGGCGAACACTGCCATGCTGAAGGTCGCGCACTCTCCGAATTTCGCATGGCTCATGCAATTTCCGTACTTGCAATTAAGGGGGGAAGGATCGTCAAGTTCAATGGCCAAATTATAAGCACAATCCCGACCACTTCTTTACTTATAAATTCAGATATCTCTTAAACAAGACAACTGAAACAATGGTTTAACGGAGAAGGAAATAAAGTGTCCTCGCCCTCGCTCAGCCAAAAATACATAAGTACAAGCAAGAGGACTCTGAGTTCGAAAACAATTGTCGGCATTCTCTCAATGCAGCCTGACGAAAAAGATCCCATGGATTTCACTCCGTGCTACTGCTACCTCAATTAACATGGATGATTTCTACTTCCTCGCATGTCCCCTTAGCATTAATGGGATGTAATGCATGAAAAAGGCTTTGCGACAAGATGACAACACCTACCGCTGCTCGAAATGTAAAGGCTCGTTCAACGAGTGCGACTACCGCTACATCCTCCGACTCTAGTTGCACGACCACACTGGCCACCTCGAAAACGTGATCGCTTTTGACAAAGCTGCAAATGCCCTTCTTGGCATCTCTGTAAAGGACCTTTGCCTCCTCTCAACCGATCCTACAAGTGTCTCGGACATATATAGAAAAATCAAAGGACGTAAATTCCTCTTCACACTATATTTAAAGAGGGACAACTTCAATGGTGTTGAACGACTACACCCAACTCTTATGCACGCAGAAGAACTCTCTTATGCCGATGCATCGACTCTCCTCCTAGAATTCTTGCAATCTGCTGCTGCCCCCCCAACCCAGTCTGTCACAAGCTTTAGCCGTGCATTTCCGGGTCTCACTCGTTTCTCCCCCTCCTCTCTTTCCATACATAACTTCCCCCTAACACCTTTCTGCTAAAATGCCCACCCTCACCCACACATTCTCCATTGCTTCCCATCGTTCCCCTTGCAATATTCTTAAATCTTGCTTGGCATTCACCATCCATTTGCATACATCTCTTGTAATCGTTACTATATATTTTCATCCCCTTTTACTTTCTAGTAGTTCTCTTAGCTGCTTGAACGCCCACTCCTTTCTTCATTACGTTTTGTTAGTATGTGATTTCAGTTTCTTCATTACCTTTTGTATATATGTCATTTCACTATGTTGTAATGGATCTTCTTAATATATGAACATTTAGTCACACGATTTTGCCTTTCCTCCTTCATTGTTTACTCTTCTTTGCAACACACACATTTTCTAAATGTACATATCAATATGGTATTCTTACTATGGAAAATAATACAGAAATTGCTTATTTTGTTTTTGTGAACTACAAAATATGGCTTCGCTTTACTCTAGCCAATACATGCAACATGTAGTTGATTTCAAAAAAAATGTTTTCCCATTTCAAATATCCAACACGCATTTCTACGCAACCCGTTTTCAATACATCTCTGCTTTAATAATCACTCGCATTATACTTCATGCATTTGACATACCTTTCCTTATTTGCAATAGCTATGCTAACCACACCAGAAAACATTGTGGGAAGGGAACAACGACAACACCACTACACACTTAAAAAAGAAAGAATTAATGCACGTCGCTGCCTCCTCTTTGCAAATCGTCGAGCAAACCTTCAGTCTCAAACCAATGCAACCCAAACTCCAATTTCTTCACAAAATAGCCTCCTTCCCCTACATCCCACCCAAACTTTCCAAGTTCCCCTTCCATCTCGACTTCCTTACCGACCCTTTCCAAACCCTTCAACTCCTTCGGATCTTGCCCACCCTGTACATATGCCGCATCATGTTCCTCCCTTTCCAACTCCCCAACAATTTCTCCCCATCCTTCTCCAACATGCACATCGTCGCTTTCATGAAAGGATTGATGCACTTTGTCCCATTCAAGTTTGCTCAAATTGTCATGAAGCTTACCCATCCACGAAAACAAAAACAAGTGATGGAATCAGTTCTTGTACCCGTTGTGCTGGCAAACGAACAATCCATCATTTCTCCTCCGCAAACAACATGGACCCAGGTATCCAACCACATGTCCTCTCCTACCTGACTCAAGTTGAAGAGATGCTCATTGCTCGTGTCAATCCCGTTCTTCAAGTCACCCATGCACGTGGTGGTCAATGCAAATATTTTGGCCATACTGTTAGCTTTCCTCAAGATATCACTAATATTGTCACCTCTCTTCCTCACATGCTATCAGAACTAGACATCCTTGTTGTAAAAAAATTAGTTATGACGAAAAAAAATATGAACTTTTTGTTGGTAGATCACGTGTTCATGCAGCTTTTCAATTCAAACTACAAAACGACCCATACTACAAAGATGTCCATATTAACCAACTTTCCTTCTCTGCTTTGCCTATTTCACCTACCAACATTTCAAACATGCTATTCCATATCAACACAACTTCCATGCCACTCCATGAAGCCATTCCAGAAAATCGTAATTGTGAACTTCCCCACCCATGCCCGTCTGACCTCCACCCATCCTCCTTTGTTCCAACTCTACCAAACTCTCATTCTGAAAATGATGAAATACTTGCCTACATAGATTCCTCCAATTCCACACCCACCCATTCACTTCAATGGCCCATCATTGGCCTCTCCCCAATCAATGAATACAACAAGGAGGGCCTCTTCTCCATGGCATTCTCCACCCTCTTCCCCACAGGATCTGCCATGATTAACCAACCAAGAATTGCAAAAGTGGATATGCAAGAATACGCTTTGCATCTAATGCGATACAATGAAAACAGTTTTGCACAACATCCTCGCTTTCGCTATTACTTGTACAACCTTATCATGTGCCACTGCAGCCAAGAAACTGCCTCTGTCTTCATTAAAAGGGACCTTTCAAACACCCTTCCAGCAACAATCGTTGACCTTCGCCACCAACTTCAACGAACCCCACCTTCCACCATTCCAGACAGGATTATGCGTTTTGGTTCATCCTTACGTGGGAGTCGTTCATTCTGGACCAGGGCTCGAGGGGAGCTCACCGACATGATCATTCAACAGGGTACCCCTACCATATTCTTCATACTAAGTGCAGCTGATACGAAATGGCTTGACTTGCATAATTCGATGCCTTCCAACCCTCCATCCAATTCACATGAGCACACTCGATGGAGAATCCAAAACATTGTTGGAAACCCACATCGTGCATCTCAATATATCCATTGTAGATTCACAATATTCCTCGAAGAGGTCCTACTTAAAGGATTCCTTATAAAGGATTATTGGTGCAAGTATGCATACTATTCCTTCCTTGTCTTCTCTTTCATTACTTTCACTTCCACGCATCTATCTTACTTTATCTCCCCTTCCTTTATAAGGTATGAATAGCAACATCGCGGCTCCGCACATATCCATGGTTTCTTGTGGCTTCCAAATGCACTTGCTATGGACACTCTCGACTGGACCAACCCCACAGATGTCCGCGCGGCTAAAGAATTTTTCGATACGTACAACACTGCTTGGAACCCTCACCCCCTTCACAGCCGGACTCTTGGAATACATCATTCATCTCTACAAGACCCATGCCTCCTTGGCACACATGAAATTTTACAGCCAATCAGTTGCAAGACTATGAACAACTCCTAAATTCCGTTCAAAGACACACAACTTGCCACTCTACCACATGTTTGCACAAAAGAAATAGTGCTAGAACTTGCCGCTACGGAGCCCCATGGGAGGTTCGCGAGACCTCCTCTCTTCACATTGGTGCTATTGGCCGAAAAATGTACTGCCCTGCTAGAAATGATGACAAACTCAATGTGCACAATGCTCATCTGCTTGCAATATGGAGGCCCAACATTGACTTTCAGCCAGTTCTCTCGCGCCATGTTGCGTTGAACTACATTTCAAAGTATGCAACAAAATCAAAGGCAAAGTCTGAAAACTACTACCAAATGCTCTCATGTCTCCCACAATGCTCCCCCCCGATGCTCCTATTATCACTGTCATTTGCAAAGTCTTAACTGAGATGGTTGCTAATCGAGACATTGGTGCACAAGAAACATGCCATGTGCTGCAAAAACTCCCACTAACAAAGTGTTGTCGTTCTTTTGTCTCCCTCAATGTAAAAAAACAAGTCTTTAGACGTGTCTCACAGGAACTAGATGGTCATCTTCCATCAACACCTTTCATCGCCTCCTACATGCAAAGACCACCTGCACTTGAAAATTTGTCTCTTATTGAAGTTGCATGCTCCTGGTCCTTCTCCTCCCATCGGAAAACATCACCATGGAAACAAATATTCCCTCCCATGGTTGTGCGCATTCTTCCTCGTTACACCTCCATTCCATCGAAAGAATCACCGTCCTATATAGACTTCTGCTGGAGCGAACTCCTTCTATACTGCCCTTTCCGTAGCCTCCCTAATGATATCAGCATATCCGACACAGCCATTGTTGCACACTGGGAACAAGCTAGACACACATATCAGCCTTGGCATGTTCACCGCACCCCGTCCACCCTTGACCTCTCCGACTCTATCTGTTCATCGCCTGATAACCCTCCCCATGCCCCCACGCTTGACATGGATGAACGACAATTTCTCTCTCAACTCCACCTATGTAACAACCTCCTCCTCGATGAGCTTGAAATGCTTGGCCATCGTGACTTTGATGCAAACCATAATTGGGGCCACTTTATAATCCCTTCACACTTACAAGAAACAGCCATCCGCTTCATCGACTTGAACTGCTCCTCCATAGGTTCTCATCAACTCCCAACTCCATGCGCACATTCGCTTTCCTCCTTGTCCCCAAGCCAAACAATTGCATTCAATATCATTTTCTCCCACTTCCGCAACAACATCGCCAAAAACAATTTAACAATGATAATCCAAGGCACTGTTGGTACCGGCAAGTCCTTCCTAATTGAGTGCTTAAAAAATGCATTCCTTGAAAACTCCACCATCGGAGAATACCCCCTCCTCTTGCTTGCTCCAACCGATGTTGCAGCATTTCACATTAATACTCTGACGATCCAATATGCTCTTCGGATCCCTATATCCTCTATGGAACCTTTAGAGGGTCAATCCCTCCTGAACCCTCAAGAACAACTTCGGCATATCAATTACATTCTAATTAATGAAATGAGCTTCATTGGTCCTAAATTTCTTTCTGAAATCGATGATCGCTTGCGCGAGGCATTCCTGTCAAATAGAAACAACCCATTTGGTGGACATTCTATAATCCTTGTGGGTGACCTTGGCCAACTGCCACCAGTTAAAGACACACCAATGTATGTAGGCACTTCTCATGGCATTGCACTATGGCAAAGACTCAATACTGTGATTACACTTTCAATAGTGTTTCGGCAACAAGGAACAAGCCCTGCACAAATTTCCTTTCGCGAACTCCTCTCCAACCTTCGCAATGCAACCCCCACTATTGTTGATTGGAAGCTTCTTATGACACATTCAAAAACAACTCTTCCTGAAGCCGAAGTCCAGTCATTCCCCAATTCTATGCATCTTTATGCAACAAATGAGGATGTTGGGCTGCACAATAAAGCCATGTTAAAAACACTAAACCAACCAGTTGTGCGTTGCTATGCTACCGAAAGGAGGCAACTCCAAACCAAGAAACCGGAAGATGATCAACTTGTTGCGAAAATACTCCTTTGCGTTGAGCAACGTGTTATTCTCACAAGCAATTTGTGGGTCACGACTGGTCTTGTTAATGGTTCACTCTGCACCGTCCGCGCAATCGTACATGCAACAGGTTGTAAACAACCTGAACTACCCTCATTTGTTGTTGTTGAGTTTCTTCACTACAAGGATCCACCATGGGATTCGTCAAATCCTAATATTGTCCCAATCCCCCCCATAACAAGGGGTTCATGAACACAAGTGCCACTCCGCATGGCATGGGGCTTAACAATCCATAAATCGCAAGGCATGACACTAGATAAGGCAACAATTGACATCGACAACATTGATCGCCAAGGCCTAACTTTCACAACCATCTCAAGAGTTCGATCGTTGAATGATATTTGCATCTCCCCTGCCTTCTCCTTCACACGGTATTCACGGATGAACGAGAACCATTTTGTCATGCGCAGAAAACAAGAAGAGACACACCTTGCCTCCAAATCTATTACTCAAACTCCTTGAAGACCTCTTCCTATTGGTACCTTCCCTTCGCTTACATTCCACTTTTACATCTTCCATCTTCTTTCTCATCACAAGACCTTGCAATTTTCTTGCTTGATTTATGTTTTCAATTTCCAATATAATTTCACTTCAAAATGGTTCCTACTATTTCTTTCTTATTGTGCTTTTCGTTATGAGTGTTTACTTTTTATGTGTTCACTTACATGCTTTTCCTTTCCCTGTAGAAAAATATGGATCATAGATATATCTTGAAGCTCGACAAATTCTGCCAGGAAATCACTGAACAGGAGATTTCACTTCTCAATATACAAGAGCGCTTCCTACTTCCACCTACTCTACCACTATATCGTTTGCGCCCGACATTGCAACTACTTCAAAGGATAAAAAAAATGATGCATTTCCTCATTCATGTACATGAAAGGGATGCACATAGGCAACTCTGATCATACTATCTTGACCGCGTACCAACTCTGGACGTCAATTGGTGTTGTCGCTGTCGGGCAACACCTTGTCTTTACGACTAGGAATACCCCCTACTTGGAAACAATCACCTTGCATGCACAATCAAGCTACTATGCTATCACTTTTTCCTTCTATTTGTTCCAAATGGGTTTACTTCTATATTGAACAATATCACTCTCACTCTTTTTTTTTGTAGAGTGATGTAACACTAGCTACTACTACAGGTTTAGATGACCTATCTTCACTAAAAGTCAATGATGTCTTCGACAAGATCTTTACGATGCACACTGAACAAGACATTCATGGTAATTAGATTGATGGTAATAATGTTTATATTTTTCGTTCAAATTTTATTTCTAATTTTAATAATTAGAGTATTTCTACATGTTATTTGAGTTAATTACATACCCTTGAATTTTATATTAAGGAAAATGATTATTAAATTTGTTGGTTTGAAAAGTTGAAATTTAATTATATAAAGTATTTTTGTTATAGAAATTTGAAATTTCTATTAAGACATAATGATTTAAGAGAAGAACCACAAATATATAAAATTAAAGTCATGGAGATGAAATTAGCTAACTTGGTTCGTCCTTGAAGTTGAGCAAACAACATCAAACATAATATAAAAAAAAAATCTTACAATCAATCGTTCTAAACTCAATGTATATCCTTCAAAATAGCACAAATAATTTTTTTTCATAGTTTAAAAGCTAACAATCCATGTAATCAATCAATGTCACATTTTACACCTCATAAGTTCACAATCATCATGTACCCTTACATGTAGCACAACATGATTCACGGCTCCTACCTGCGCGTGGAGTTGCTAATTGTAAATTTTTGAGACTTGAGAAACAAAACACAAGTGCAATTCTTATGTGAATCTCCTTTGATCTTTTGACTTTGATATTTTTAACTATAAATATTATATTGTTTATCGTGGACTCGTTTTGACTTTGATATTTTTAACTATAAATATTATATTGTTTATTGTGGACTCGTTTCTCTCATTCAGCCGCTGACCGTTAGGAAAATTCCGAGGACAAAATTTTGCGTTAAGGAAGACACAAATCTTGGCCGACAAATTTTTGCTTCATGGAAGGCCCGAGTAATTGATCCTTCATTGACGATAACGCCCCAAATCGAATTCAGTGTTTCGCCGAAGCTGTTACTGGAGCTTAATGATTCAGATGTAACAATTTAACAGGAAACAATGGAGAGTCGGTACAAATCAACAACGGGGACCGACGAGGAGGACGAATCATGGATACCCATGTCTGAGAAGAGAACAATTTACCTGGTATGTTACCAATCTTCCTTCACCTACGTTCCCACATTAGTCTCCAAGTCTGTTAGCTCAAAGCGATTGTAAGTTCGAGCTGAACAGGCGACGTATTTTACACTTTATACATTTCACGGTTGGGGCTCAGAGGGGACTAATTTTCAAAGAATCTGTGTTTTTAAGCGGAGGATTGAAATGGATTATAGGTGACCGTCTTCATCGTCCACACTACAAGGTTTCTGAACAGATTCTCGGCATTATGCGAGCAAAAACTGGCAGAAGTACACCGGTATGTTCATTTGCTTGTAAAATTTGTGCTAGCTCTTGTTTTTACTTTCTGCTTGCAGATCTTTTTTCGTCCTGTCCTTTAAACAACAGTCAAGAGGTCACGTTGTCGTCCTGAATTTCATTGTCGGGGGCTTTCCAATTATACATAATTTTGATCATGTGCCGACGAAGGCCAGGCCTGGAACGTGATTCAGTGCTTCTTAGGCTCGTCCGCCGCCCTCATGATGGGTTGGAGTTCCACATCGGTCAGGAATTTTCTATCGCCATAGGCCATCTGCTTATGAATTTGTTCATTGCGGTCCGGTGTAGCGGGAAACTGCCCAAATCAATCCCCTACTGCTCCTTCCTCAAAAACGATCAAAGTAATTTCCTAGAAATAGGTGGGTGGGGGTGAAAATTAAAAGCCCATTAGGCCTTCTATGCATGCCCTAAAGAGGGGCAGGTCCTACCTGTCTATCTTACCAGAAACGACGAGTAGAAAGCGAAACAAGCAGAAACAAAAAATTCTCATGTTTCGTACGAGTAACATTTTTGGGCTTATTTTAGAACTTTTCAGGATATATGTGAACATAATAACTTCACACATGGTATTTTTATGTTTTCTCTAGATTGGAAGTAAGAGTGCTTACAAGTTTTTTAAGACTTTCTTAGGGCAACTAAGTTCTCAAGGAGCATTTGAGAAGAACGTTGTTCCCTTTACCACGCAAATAAAAATGCCCACAAGGTGTAGCTAAGTTCTTGAGAAGTAATCAAGAACAGCAAGGCATGAAAACCTAAGAATGTGAAACCCTGTGCAACTCTATTACATGGTGCAGAGTCAAATTGGATGAAATGTGATGCTGGTTTGATGTTCATCTCAAGTCACCAATGTTTAAATTCCACTCTCCAAACTCCCATTGCGGATCCAAGAGTCCATTGTTGGCTTTCAACTTCTCAGGCCTTTATTTTCACAGAATACAGTGTAGTGATCACTAACTTGGCATAGTCACACACATGAATTTTCAAATGCTCTCAAACTTTGGGGCTATGCTGTTGTATTCTTTCAGAAAATCTACGATAACAACGATATTTTCACAGCTTTATAAAACTATTTTAGCATTTAGGTTTAGAATTACAAACTTATAGTAACACTTTTCTATTTTTAATTTTTCTTTTTCACTTTTTCAGTGGTGTTGTTTATGACATGGCCTGTATTTCTCAAGAAATGTCAGCCCTTTCATAATAAATGGGCGAGTTTTGCAAGTAACAAAAGGGCTTTCTCAGAAAAGGGGTTACTCATCAAAAAACGGGAAACGGATAATAGAAATGGGGTTTCTTGTGATTAATGGGTTTCTCCGAAATATGGTGCCTCAACATTATGTACTGGTAACATAGCTACCTGTATGGGCATTGGCTCCCATCATCAATTAACCACCATTAATGTTTAACAATTGCCCAACCATTGGAGATACAGTGGCAGCTCTACATTGGGATTATAACTTTCTCGGTGTCCTGATTCACAAGTTTAGGTTTGTGATGGTCTTATTCTGTTTCTACATCCCGTCATTTGTAAAAAGCAGGGAAGGCCAGTTTTTTGTTCATGGAGGCAAACTGGACAATTAGATTTTCTCCTGTTTAGAGTATAATTGTTTATCACATCCAAACAAAAGTAATTTTTTCTGCAGATATCCAAACAAAAGTAATATGGAAAATAACATGTGTCCTTAATCAATATATCATACACTGCTGTCTCCTGAGCTTGCCATGCAAGCAATCAATGAGAAATCTTTCTCAAACTGGGCATAAAATGCATCTACTTCCGCTAATGCAGCTACATGATCCTTATTGGACCCCTTCATTCACTTAGGACACTTAGTGGCGTAGTGTCCAAACTCATGGCAACGTAAGCACTTGATCTTGCTTTGATCCTTCTTCTTGCCCTTTTGACTAGACTTGACCACTCCTTCCTCTTTGCCCTTGGCCTTGGTACTCTTGCTTTCCAGGTTAAAGTTTTCCTCGTCCTCTGTCTTCATCAATCTACCATCTCTGGTCCCTCTTTGGATCTCTTCCTGAATGTAGTCAGTCCATATCCTTTCCCAACTGAGAAAATTTTCTCTGTCACTTGTTGCATCTTGGAAACCATATAAGACTTGTGAGGTTAGTAAGACAAAACTGATAAGGTCATGAGTGACACCCACACCACATAGCTCATCTCAAACCCAAACTTGAGTGAACTTCGTAATATATGTGATGATGGGCTCTCTTGGTCTCATCCAGATACTCCTTAGCTTCTCCTTAAGAGAAAGCTTCATGGTATCGTTGGAACGAAAGCTTCATGGAATCACTGGAACTCTAATATAGATCTAAAATAGCTTTGAACATCTTATGTCGTATTTTAATATCCATGACCACCTCTAGAATAATCCTCCTAGCTCTGACATCACTTAGCATGTCAAGCCAAGTGTGTTGGGGATCTTGAGGTATGATAGCATTTTAATAAATCACAAATTGGACAACTAGGTCCAAACTTCATGTTGTGATGCTCAGATGAAGATACCAATATTTTTATTGGGTTCCTCTTTTGGAGAGGTGTAAGATCGATCTAAAATTGATCTTAATCCGATGAGCAGAACATTTATTTTGAATTTATTTTTTAATAATTTCAAATATGTGCAGGTCGGCCTTAAGGTTTTACACCCCCAGCAAATGTGTCACACACCTCAGTGATTGATATAAATAGAGTCAACGTTGGAGGACATTTCACTCATCTCATCCTCACACATCATCTCTCCTCTTCCGATTGGTTCGAGCTCCTTGGGAGTGCACTGTTCACATGTGTGTTAACATTTGCACTGTTGTTGTTGTTGGCCGTCAGCATGTTGTTGCCGCGTCGTTGTTGTCATTGCCTGTTGCTGCTATTGCTTTTAAAGGATTTCGGTTGACTTTACGACCGTGTGTCTTTATGGTTGTTGTGACACATGTCAAGCAGCTACCAAGCACATCTTCAATGTTGAAGCATCCTGCTGATTGCGGTAACGCACCAACACACTTGTATATTTCTGGCTTGTCTTCTGTCGATCTAATGGTATGTTCTATCAACATTTTACTTTATTGTTTATGTGATTGCTATCTGATATTGGAAAAAAAGTAAAGTTGCATCAAGCATAGAACATCTACATAAATTTACATGGTATCGGAGCTGAGGTGAAGACAAAGCCCTAATTTGTAGCAATCATCGAAGAAGAGGATGGGTTCCTCAAACTACAATGGCTTTAAGACTGATGACAAATTGACTGGGAAGGATGACTTCCATGCTTGGAAGATGACATTGGATCTTAATTTGGAAGACCAAGATGTCATGGACTATGTGCAGGGTAAAATCCAAGAGCCTCCATCCACTGCAACTGCTGCCGCCAAAACTAAGTACAAGAAGGGGGAGATCAAAGCAAAGTTAATGATCAGGGACTCAATTCACAAGAGTCTGGTTGCATACATATCTGAGCTGGGCTCATCCAAAGAGATGTATGATAAGTTGGTCAACATGTTCAAGGCCAACAATGCGAATCAAGTCCTATTCTACAAGAATCAATTGAAGAATCTAAGGAAAGGCAGGGATGAGTATGTTCAATCATATTTCCTGAAGCTGACCGAGATCAGGAACAATCTGCTGGCTATTGGGGAGACAATAGCTGATTGAGAGATGGTACTCACCGCACTTGGAGGGCTCCCATCCGAATGGCATGTGTTCAACACTACCATTCTAAATAATAATGTGATACCTGACTTTGACGAAGTACTGTCGAGATGCGTTCAAGAAGAATCAAGAATGAAGGAGTATGAAAATGAAGGCAATGTTGCCTATGCTGCTCATTCTAGAAAGAAGAACTTTGGTGGTCCAAAGAACAAAGGAAAACCAGGGGCCCAAGGAAAGAAGGGCAAGTGTTTCACCTGTCACAGGCCTGGTCACTATGCTAGAGAATGTCCTTTCAAGAAGGATTCTCGCAATGGTGATGACCAAAACAACCAGAGGTATGTGGAATCAAATGTTGTTGATAAAAGAAATGAATACATTCTTGTATCTTCCCTCTCCGTTGCATCTCCACCCGACACTATGGATGTCTGGTTGATAGATAGTGGTGCCTCAAGGCACATCACTGGGTTCAAAGAAGCACTCTTTGATATGGTTGAGAAGGACACTCATCTGAAAATTGTCCTTGGAGATAATGCCACATATCCCGTGAAAGGGACAGGGATTGTGACCCTCCACTTGTCTCAAAGTCAAGTCCTCTGCTTGCAAGATGTACTCTTTGTACCAAATTTGAAGAAGAACCTTGTGTCTATATCGGCCATGGAAGACAAAGGTTTCAATGTGGCATTCATGGATGTAAAGGTGCGCATGTGGAAGAAGAGCTTCAAGGAAGCTATCACGTTTGGGTCTAGAATTGATACACTCTACCAGGTTGGGGGAAGTCCACTGAGAGCAATGACATGAGATGCTATCCAACAGACCAATAATGGCACTGAATATGAGACGAACAAGTTCAAAAACTGTTGCAAAGAAGCTGGCATTAAGAGGGAAACCACAACTATATATATACTCCTGAGCAAAATAGTGTTGTTGAACGAAAGAACAAGACCGTTGTGGAAGCTGCCCGTGCCATGCTATGTGACCAAGGTCTACAGAAGTTTCTGTGGGGAGAAGCTGCAAACACTGCTGTGTACATACAAAACCGATGCCCGCATTCCGCTCTAGACTCCAAAACTCCCAAAGAGGTTTTCTCTGGTATGAAACCTGACGTCTCACATTTTAGAATTTTTGGATGTCTTGTTTATTTTCATGTGCCGAAAGAAAAGAAGAGCAAGCTGGATGCTTCTGGGAAGAAAGGAATGTTTGTGGGCTACAGTGAAACTTCGAAGGCCTATAGAGTCTATGTGCCTAGTCAAAGGGAAGTGGAGATATGCCACGATGTCACTTTTGACGAAGATGCTTCCCTGAAGAAAGTAATCAATCTTCCAAGATCCCAGGAAGATCATGAAGCAAGGCCTGGAAATCAAGAAGAACTGAAGGATGAGACGATGCTGACATGAAGTGATCGTAAGGGACCAATTGATTCTATAATTTCTCCTTCATCGGAAAGAGACCATCGTGGCTCGTGGACACCCTTGTGGTGACGTCGTAGGGACATACGACTTCATGAACATTCGTAGTGCTAAGAAGTCGCAGTAGATACCAAGGGTATTCAGCATCCATGAAAGCACTATTGTACAACTGCAGCCTCGGGATATTTTTTGAGGAAGTCATAAACATCAAGTTCCAAGACACAGCACGAAGAGTATGTATTCACAATGAAGAATGATGTCCCCAGATGTAGTTCCAAGACCGAAGGATGTGCTGCCTGCTTACCCTCAAATGTCTGTGTAGTTGATCACATGGATCCGATGGAAGGCGGCCGAAAGTTCGGCAAGATTCGTTGTCGTTATTTCTCTCAAAGGAAGGCATAGATTATGATGACATATTTGCACCTGTGGCCCGATATACCACCATTCGATCTATTATAGTCCTTGTTGTTACGCAAGGATGGAGTCTTCATCAGATGGATGTGACGACCGCATTTCTACATGGTGCGATAAAGGAAGAGGTATATGTGGGGCAAATATCCGGGGTTCGGTCCGTGATTAGGACACCCATGTTCCGTAGGTTGTAGAAAGCTTGTACGGGCAAGCACCCAGAGCTTGGTACGAGAGGATGGATAGTTACTTGATGAAGCTGGGCTTCACTCGAAGTAATGCTGATCCGAACCTTTACTTCAAGGTTGTGCAGGGGAAGCCTCTCATTCTAGTGCCGTATGTGGACGACCTCTTCCTGACAGGTGCTGACCCTCTCATTCATCAATGTAAGAGGGAGCTCGCTGCTGAGTTCGAGATGAAGGACCTAGGACTAATGCACTACTTCCTAGGCCTGGAGGTCTGGCAGAGACCTGGAGAGATTTTCCTTTCTCAAGGAAAATACATTGTGAAACTTCTGGAAAGATTTAAAGCAGTGTGACCGCGGTCCGTGCCCACACCAATGGCTCCACCAAGAAGACAAGGCACGTCGTCTGCAGCGCATATCCCACCGAGCATTGCCGACCGTAGGGCCCGTTGTCTTGCATCGAACACCGTCCCACGATGGGGCAAAGAATACTTTGAGTAATTGTCACATGGTTGATCAAAATATTCATCGAACAGTTAAGAAACTCTGAGATATCTCTCAACCCTACCATGGGCTGAGATACACTGCCGGGAGTATGACACTCCATGGATATACTGATGTTGATTGGGCTGGCAGTGTGGTGGATCGCAAGAGCACATTTGGATGCAGCTTCACACGTAGATCTGCTTCGGGCAGGAAACTGAAGTCGGTAGCCTTGAGCACCACTCAGGCCGAATACATTATAACATGCATGGCTTGTTGTGAAGTCACTTGGTTGCGAAAGCTCTTCAGTGAGCTGTTCGAGCATGTGCTAGATGCCACCATTATCCTTGGTGATAACCTGAGGGGGATTCGTTTGTCATAGAATCCCATGTTCCACGAATGATCCAAGCATGTTGATGGTTGGTACCACTTTATCCGGGATATGGTACAATGAGGCGCCGTAAGGCTCGATCATATAGGAACTGATGAGTAGGTCGCGGATATTCTCACAATGCCCTTGGGGAAGGTCATGTTCCTAACCTTTTGTGAGAATCTTGGAATCGTGGAACGACCCTATTCTGAGGGTCCTTTTGGACGATGAGCTCTTGGAGCTCTGGGGGGTTCTGGGGATAGCTTCTCGGAGCTATAAGCACACACAGGGCTAGGCTTGCCGAACCTTGTGGTGCTTCTGCCCCACCGTTATAATGATTGAGTTGGTTCACCTCTCATGATCTGTGCCCTGTATGCATCCTACCTATTGAGTTCCAGACTCATGGGAAGTACCTCTCATTTGGCCAATGAGGTGGGAAAAGTTAGAGACTAGTAGCAAAGACTGATGGACGCATAAGAGATTGCCGTACTCTCTATCTAGGATGACACATGTCCAACCACTTGATCTGGGATCAAGTCTAGTGAGGTTTTAGACCTCCTATTGACTTCGGATCAGATAAACCAACTTTAGGTCGGTATGTGACTCTTTGAGTCATGTGAGGTTTTGGACCTCCTACTGACTTCGTGTCAGGTGAACCAACTTCGGGTTGGTATGAGACTCTTTGTGAGTCCTATAGAGGTTTTGGACCTCTGGGCTGAATCTGTCAGCCGGGAATGATGTCTTTGTGACTGACCCACTTCTGTTCTGAAATAAAGAGGCCAACAAAGCAAGTTATGACAGGATGACGCACGATGTTTGATTGCACAGGTGGATGGAGTTCTCCCTAGTTGAGAGGGAGTGTTAAAATTGGACAACTAGGTCCAAATTCCATGTTGTGATGCTCAGATGAAGACACCAGTATTTTTATTGGGTTCCTCTTTCGGAGAGGTGCAAGATTGATCTAAAGATCATCTTGATCCGATGAGCAGATCGGCCTTAAGGTTTTATACCCCTAGCAAATGTGTCACACACCCTCAATGATTGATATAAATAGAGTCAACATTGGAGGTCATTTCACTCATCTCATCCTCACACATCATCTCTCCTCTTCTGATTGGTTTGAGCTCCTTGGAGGTAGTTTTCAGTTCACACGTGGGAAAGAAGGACGAAGAGAATTTTGCTGCTGTTGCTGCTGATGTTATTGTTGTTGGTGTTGGTGCTGGTGTTGTTGTTGTTGTTGCTGCTGTTGCTTCTGGTGCTGGTGTTGTTGCTGGTGCTTTATGTTGTTTTGCGTTGACTTTTTTGGGCAACATTGACTTTTCTGGGGGTTGACTTTGAGTTGACCGTGTGGCTGTTTTGAGGGTTGTTGTGACACATGCTGGGTTGGCTGACCAAGGAGACTTTGCTGGTTGAAGCATCCTGTTGACCGCCGTAACGCACCAACACATTTATCTATTTCTGGTTTGTCTTCTGTTGATCTACTGGTATGTTCTATCAACACTTTACTTGATTGTTTATGTGATTGCGGTAGTGAAAGTAAAGTTGCATCAAGCATAGAACATCTACATAAATTTACACAAACTCTCCTACCTACCCCATTATCCTCCAATATTATCATGATTCTCCTATTCCAAGAGACAAAGTTAGAGGCTCCCTTTAAACAATGGTCAGCTCTCAGTCCTTGGTGTGCCATCCTCCCTATCCAAGGAACTAACCTTTACAAATTTGTTAATTTTTAGATAACAATGGTATGTTCTATGCTTAGAGCAATTTTCTTCAATCTTTTCTTATTAGCCCAATATCAATTTCCATATTTGCAATCACATTAACATTGACAGTAAATGTTGATAGAACATAAACAATAAACAAAAGACAAGCCAAGACAAGAGGACACAATATTTGGCGGATGCCAGGGAAAAACTCCAATGTCAGGAAAACCCTTTGATCAAATCTTCTTATTATTCTTCAAAAGTTCCGTAGAGAGAGAGAGAGAGTACAATATACAAAACTCACTTGCCCAAAACTTAAGTCAAACAACAGTGAACAGGATGCCCTAACCAAAAAGTCAACGCTGGTCAAATTAGCAAGTTGACTCCTCCAAATCAGCTCGAGCAACTTCAGTCAATGTGGCCTCCAACAGTGGTTAAAGTCAACCCAAAACAAATCCGAAAAATTAGTCAAACTCGATCAATTGAAAGTCAATGTTGTGGTCAAAGTTCCGCAGTCAATGTTGGTCAAAGTGAATAGAAATTCTCGATTTATGTGCAAAGGAGTGTGGCCTAAAAAGATCGAAGTTCCTGCCAAGAGAACGCAAAAATTTGAGGGAGTTTGACCCAAAGTCAATGCTAGTCAACGCTTTGAAAATCAGCCCTAAAACAGTCTGAAAATTTGCCCTGCAATTATGTCCTCCTTTCACACGTGTGAGGTAGAGAGAGGTACTCCAAGTACTTGTACGAACCAATGAGAGAGAGAGATGGTGAGATGAATGATGTCCAAAATGAGGAATGACTCTCCTATTTATATCCTTCAATGAGGGGTGGAGCCACATCTATTGGGGCTTGTGAGCCTACATTACATTTCTGGCCGATCTTGACAATTTGCACATGTGTGAGAAAATAAATTCAAAATCCAACTTCTGCTCATCCAAACGAGATGATCTTTAGATCAATCTTGCACCTCTCGGAAAGAGGAATCCAACAAAAATATCATCTCCATCATATGAGTTGTCCAAAGTGGAGTTTGGCCCTAGTTGCCAATTTTAACACTCCCTCTCAACTAGGGAGAGCTCCACTTGTCAATCCATTTGTCAACCTGTGCAATCTTGTCATCTTGTACCATCCTGTCATCATGTGTCATCCTGCCATTCCTGTATTCTACTATGCTCTTCTCTACTCTGCTGAACCATGGAGAAATAATGAAAAAGATTTGATTGAGAGTGAGTCACAAGACCTTGCCACTCTCCATTGACCCGAAGTTAGTTTAGAGGTAAAAACCTCAACCAGACTTGATCTCAAATCAAGTTGTTGGACACAACCCATCCTAGCATAGAGAGTACGACAATACACGATGCATCCATCGGTAGTGCTATGGTCTCTATCCTCATTTCCCAACTCATTGGCCAGATGAGAGGTACTTCCCATGGGTCCCAAACTACATGGGTAGGATGTATGTGGAGCATAGATAAAGAGAGGGTGAACCAACTCAATATCATAATAGTGGGGAATAGCACACCAATAAGGAAAGGTGAACCTTGCCCTATGGTTGCTTATAGCTCCAAGAAGCTACCCCAAGCCCCTTGGAGCTCCTAGAGCTCAAAGTCCAACTCAAGAGGGACCCTCATAGTGGGGTTTGTCCACGATTCCAAGCTTCTCATGGAAGGTTAAGAATTTGACCTTCCCCAGGGGCTTCGTGAGAATATTTGCGACCTTCTCATCAGTCCCAATGTGATGGATCCTTACGGTGCCTTGTTGTACTATATCCCAGATAAAGTGGTACATGATATTAATATGCTTGGAGCGGTCGTGGAACACGAGATTCTCTAAAAGACGAATCCCACTTTGGTTGTCGCAATAGATCACGGTGGTATCCAGCACATGCCCAAACAACTCACTAAAGAGCTTCCTCAACCAAACAACTTCACAACAGGTCATACTTGCTGCAATTTATTCGGCCTCGACGGTGCTCAAAGCATCTAATTTCTGCTTCTTGCTCATCCAAGAGATCGAAGCAGAACCTAGAGTGAAGCAACATCCAGATGTTCTCTTACGATCCACCACACTGCCAACCTAGTCAGCATCAGTATATCCATGGAGCCTCACATTCCCAACAGTGTATCTCAATCCATGGTTGACTGTGCCCCGAAGATATCTCAAAAGATTCTTGGCAACAATCCAATGAATGTGATGAGGCTCGACCATATATTGACTCAACATATTCATTGCAAAACATATGTCCTGACGGGAGTTCACTAAGAACATCAGGGCTCCCACGAGTTGACGATACTCAGTAGGATTTCCCAAATCGGGCCCAACAACACTTCCACATAATTTCTTAAAGTTGAGTTCCATCGGAGTAGTCACGGACTTGTAGTCCACCATCCCAAATCTTTCCAGCAACTTCACAATATATTTTCCTTGAGTGAGGAAAATCTCACCTAGCTTTTCCCAGACTTCCAGGCTTAGGAAGTAGTGCATCAGTCCTAGGTCCTTCATCTCGAATTCAGAAGCCAACTCACTCTTGCATTGATGAATGAAAGGGTCTGCACCTGTCAGGAAGAGATCATCCACATATAGTACCAAAATGAGAGGCTTGTCATTATCAATCTTGAAGTAAAGGTTTGGATCAACTTCACTTTGAGTAAAGCCCAACTTCATCAAGTAGCTATTGATCCTCTCATACCAAGCGCTGGGAGCTTGCTTCAACCCATAGAGGGCTTTCTTCAACATGCATGTGTATCTCGATCTCGAACTTCGAACCCAAAAGGTTGTTCCACATAGACCTCTTCCTTAAGTGAACCATGCAAGAAGCCAATCTTGACATCCATATGATGTAGACTCCATCCCTATGAGGCATCAAGGTAAATAATCGAACGGATGGTTGTATATCGAGCAACAGGTGCAAATATTTCATCATAGTCTATACCTTCCTTCTGTGAGAAGCCTCTGGCAACAAATTTGGCCTTGAACTTTTTAGCACTTCCATTGGCTCCATGTTTGATTTTGTAGAGCCATTTCGAGGTGACAACAGATTTGTCCTTTGGTCTAGGGACCACATCCCAAACATCATTCTTCATGATCGACTCATACTCTTTGTTCATTGCATCCTTCCAAACTTGGTGCTTCACGACTTCTTCAAACGTTGCAAGCTCAGATTCGACAATGGTGCTCATGACTACTAAGTACCCTTAGTACCTATTCGGCTTCTTACTTTCACGGAATGTTCCCCTTGGTGCGATATGTCTCTTGGCATCTTTAAGAGTATCTCTAAGCCATGAGGGTCTTCTTTTAGAAGAAGAGGGCTCACTAGGAGGTGGATCAATGGGATCCATCGGACCTTCAACATCAGGCATTTGTTCATCCTCCGGTTCTTCTTGCTTTCTTGCGTCTTCATCTTTGTCTTCCTTTGAGATAGGAAGATCTCTAACTTTCCCAAGGGCATCATCTTCATCGAAGGTGACATCATGACTTATTTCCACTTCTCTTTGACCAGGCACATAGATTCTATATGCCTTTGAATTTTCACTGTAGCCCACAATTGTTCCCTTCTTTTCAGAGGCATCCAACTTGCTTCTCTTTTCTTTTGGCACATGGAAATATACAGGACTTCCAAAAATTCTAAAAGGAGAAACATCAGGTTTCTTACCAATGAAGATTTCTTCGGGAGTTTTGGAGTCCAATGCTTGATGTGGGCATCTATTTTGAACATACACGACAGTGTTGGCAGCGTCTCCCCATAGGAACTTTGGTAGGCCTTGGTCATGAAGCATGGCACGAGTAGCTTCAATGATGGTTCTATTCTTTCTTTCGACAACTCCATTTTGTTCGGGAGTATAAGCAGTAGTGGTCTCCCTCTTAATGCCAACTTCCCTACAATAGTCATTGTACTCATTTGATTCATATTTGGTTCCATTATCGGTCCTCAATATTTTGATCTTCTTCCCTATTTGATTTTCAACCAAGGCTTTGAAAGAGCGGAACCACTTGAATACTTTGTCCTTCTTCTTCAAGAAGTATATCCAAGTTTTGTGAGATAAGTCATCCACAAAAATAGCATAATTCAAGTATCTTCCCAAGGATGTTACGGGCAACATACCAGATAAATCGAAATGAATCAATTGAAGAATGTCGGAAGTCTTGCTTTCACTTCGGCACAACCCTGAAAAACACCTTCATGTCAACTTTGAAATCGGGCATACCAATGACCATCTTCCTTGCTTTGGGAAGAGCTTAATAATGAAGGTGGGCAAACCTTCGATGCCATAATTCAGATTGAAGAGTTGTGTTGCATGTCATGGCTCCCAACAGACTTCCTCCAACATGATAAAGCGTATCAACCCTGAAACCAAGAGTGAATGTTTCTTTGAAATTCCTCTTCCAAACATGTACCTTTCCTTCAATGAATGCCGCCTTGAATCCTTTATCTTCCATCTCCGAAATATACACTAAATTCTTCTTCAAGTCATGTACATATAACACATCTTGTAGATGAAGGATTTGACCTTGATTTAGATGAAGAGTCATTTCACGGGATAGGTGGCATTGTCTCCAACTATAATTTCCAATTTGTTTCCCGTTCAATCAAGTGAGAGAGGGCTTCTTTGTAACCAATGAAGTGTCTTGAGGGACCATTATCAATCAACCAATTATCCAGGGTGTCGGGAGGAGATGCAGCAGAGAGGGCAGATATAAGAAGAAATTATTTTTGCTTGTTATCTACAACATTAGATTCATCATACCTGGAGTTTCTTGACTTCTTGAAAGGTTGACCATTTCCATTTCGTGAAGAGGGAGCCTTTCTCTTTCCTTTGTTGTTGAACTTGTTGTTCCTTTGATTTCCATTTCCCTTGAAATTGTTGTTGTTGTTGTTGTAGTCGTCATCTCGGGGTGAGTCCCTTTTATTGGGACACTCTCTAGCATAGTGGCCAAACCTGTTACAATTGTAACATCTACCCTTCCTTCTTTGAATCCTGATCTTCCTTGTCCTTGATTTCTTGGACCAGCATTATTCTTCTTTTTAGCATGAGCGGAGAAAGTAGTAGGTTCATTTCCATTTTAGGGCTTGTCTCTCTCCATCATCCTCGTCTCCTCTTGAGTGCATGAATGATGTTATTGTTGAGAATAGTGGTATTGAATACATACCATGCCCGGGGAAGACCTCCAAGAGCAATAAGAGCGAGCTCTCGATCAGCTATGACCTCTCCAATAGATAAGAGATCATTTTTTATTTTGGTAATCCTCATAAAGTAGGATTGGATGGATTCTCCATTATCCATCTTGATGTCCTTTAGCTTGTTGTTCAAAAAGAGAATTTGATTTGCGTTGCTAGCCCTGAACATGCCAACCAACTTGTCATACATCTCCTTAGATGTGCCCAACTCGGAGATATAAGCAACCAAATGCTTGTGAATACAGTCCCTGATGATCTTCTTCGCTTTGTTTTCCCCTTTCTTGTACTTTGTCTTAGTGGCAGCTTGTGCATTTGAAGGAGGCTCAAAAATCTTTCCCTGCACATAGTCCATAACTTCTTGTTCCTCCAAAGTCAAGTCCAAGGACATTTTCCAAACATGATAATCAGACTTATCACTGAGCTTGTCATTAGATTTGAAGTATGAAGAGGAAGCCATTGCCCCTTGTCCTTGTCCAATAGATTTCAGTGATTGCTCTTCTCACTCTTGTTTGGGCTTTGTCTTCACCTGAGCTCTGATACCATGTTAATTTTTAGATAACAATGGTATGATCTATGCTTAGAGAAATTTACTTCAATCTTTTCTTATTAGCCCAATATCAATTTCCAGATTTGCAATCACATTAATATTGACAGCAAATGTTGATAGAACATAAACAATAAACAAAAAACAAGCCAAGAGAAGAGGACACAATATTTGGCGGATGTCAGGGATAACCCCAATGTTGGGAAAACCCTTTGATCAAATCTTCTTATTATTCTTCAAAAGTTCAGCAGAGAGAGAGAGTACAATATACAAATATCATTTGCCCAAAACTTCAGTCAAACAACAGTCAACAAGATGCCCTAACCAGAAAGTCAACACTGGTCAAATCAGCAAGTTGAATCCTTCAAATAAGCTCGGTCGACTTCAGTCAATGCGGCTTCCAACAGTGGTCAAAGTCAGCCGAAAACAGATACGAAAAATCAGTCAAACTCGGTCAACTGAAAGTCAATGCTGCGGTCAAGGCTGGTCAAAGTGAACAGAAATTCTTGATTTCTGTGCCAAGGAGTGCGGCCTAAAAAGATCGAAGTTCGTGCGAAGAGAATGCAGCAATTTGAGGGAGTTTGACCCAAAGTCAACGCCGGTCAACGCTCTGAAAATCAGCCCTAAAACAGTCCGAAAATCTGCCCTGCAATTCTGTCCTCCTTTCACACGTGCGAGGTAGAGAGAGGTACTCCAAGTGCTTGTACGAACCAATGAGAGAGAGAGATGATGAGATGAGTGATGTCCAAAATGAGGAGTGACTCTCTCCTATTTATATCCTTCAATGAGGGGTGGAGACACATCTATTGGGGCTTGTGAGCCTACATTACATTTCTGGCCGACCTTGACAATTTGCACATGTGTGAGAAAATAAATTCAAAATCCAACTTCTGCTCATCCAAACAAGATGATCTTTAGATCAATCTTGCACCTCTCAGAAAGAGGAATCCAACAAAAATATCATCCCCATCATATGAGCTGTTCAAAGTGGAGTTTGGCCCTAGTTGCCAATTTTAACAAAATTGAATCTCTGTTTTCCAAAACCCTGATCACTGTGTGCTGGTTGCTGTTCCTTGCTCTGATACCATGTAGATTTTCCTTGAAATCCTGCAACTGCTTGAATGAACAAATTTGAAAATAAATTGTTGCACCAAGGCACAAGATTTCTCTGCAATGAATAAGCAGCGGAAATAAAAGAATACACAGACTTAAAGAAACACAGTCACACACAATCCAACACATTTTTTCTAGGGAACCCAACTGGGAAAACTCAAAGCCCTCTGTTAGCTTATAGAATTTTATTGACAAAATTGAGCAATATAGAATTCGTTACAAGGCAATCTGTTTCACTAGAGAACAAGCTTGTTCTCACTGCTAATACTTAGCTGAAACCTGCTTGCAAGAAACCGACCTTTTCTCCCTATTTCCTAGTGCTGGGCAGCATCTATTATTTACGAATTAATTCCTAAATATCAGCGCACTTCTGCAAGGAAATTATCTGTCACAAGCTGCGTATAGGTTTCTCCTTCTATGCTCTTCCTAGCAACCAGCTTTCACACAAAATTCGTGCTCAAACAATAACGTACAATGATGTGCCTTTGTCCTCTTTATAAGCTTTTCGATCATGCTAGATCCTGCAAGTTAATTTTGGAATAAGAGTTGAGTTCGATTTGCTAACTGGGTCGAACTGATTCTTCAACTTGTCCTGCCTCAAATAGAACTTGAAGCTCTCTAACATGTCCCTTTCAAATATAACTCGCACTTGGAGACAAACAGAACTGAGCCTCCAACTCCTGTGCATGAGTTCACTGCTTCATGACTCGTCCTAATTTGTATTAACTTGTGCGTGCTAAGGAAGACTGACTGAGGTCTTTCTTGACTAAGGCACAAGTCAAGAAGACCTTTCTCGCTACTATTTTCAATAGTGGATATAGTGAATATAGTTCTAGACACTGAATTCTAGTTTGAGGAGGAGCAAAATGAAATTTTCAGAGGTAGATGTAGATATGAAGCAAAGATGATTAATACAGACAAAGACAAAAGTTGATGAAACCATTATATGAACCATCTATATAAATTGTGGGTGATGTCACCTACAGGTAAAGATAATGTATTTACTATCTAGCCAGCAAAGGGTAAAAGATTGACTACACTCTAATGTGAATGTAGTGGATATAGTGAGTATAGTTCTAGATTCGTGTCACTGAATTCTAGTTTGAGGAGGAGCAAAATGAATTTTTCAGAGTTAGATGTAGATATGAAGCAAAGATGATTAATGCAGAGACAAAATTGAAGGCATTGCTTGATTTAACCAGAGTCATTAAAGGGGAGTGCTAGAGACACGGGGTATTTATATAGGCATATTTGAACAATGAAAATGTATAAAACAGGTGTTATCATTTATGAGGCGAGGATGGATGTTTCATAGAAGTTTTCGATGAGTCATCATGAATATTCTTCAGTTACAAAATAATATTCGGATACAGTTTTTTAGGTGACAAATGATATAGGGGCATGGTCTTTAGTTTTATAAGTGCATTATATGTGTCAAATAAAAAGAGTCATAATACAGTTATAAATACATGTGAAAGTAATGGGGAAATGGGATAGTGGAGGTATCTGATTTGTGTTCTGTTGGCCAGTATTCTTTAACTGGAATATATCTGTTCTTTCTAGCTCTCATCTCTCTGATTTTGTTTCGGTATGTATAATATGCCAGGAATGTGTTAAGTTGGACTCAGTGAGATATGATGCACAATTAAAGTTCAGATCCCCAATTGTCCTGCATCTAGCCCTTGATCATTCACAGAGGGTGCTTGATCCATGTAATACTGAAGCAAGGCGCATTGATCCAGCCTTTCATATGGAAAATAATGCTCATCAATATTAATGAAAATTGGGTCAGGTCCAAACTTCAGACTCGTTACCTTGCTGTATAATTTTGTAACAACTTGCAGGATGATTCAACTCCATGTTCCTCCTCTCTGCCTGCAACATCACTGCTGGATGAATGTGGGCCATAAAAATCTTGCCACTCGACAGGTGAGAATCTGGCTGCCTAGCATTCTGAGGACAACAAGAGTAAATCATAAATGGCAGAGGGACAGAGATCAAGTAAGGAATTCAATGCAAAATCATGCATGCAGACCTAACCATAATTCCTTCCTGCTTTCTTGACTCCCTCTATTCCATTTCAACGGTTCAGGACTCTCAAGAAGAAGATTTGGAGTATAAAACAAAGCATGTTTGACTATAATGAATGCCAAATTTTTTGCATATAATTAATAAGAATTTTATCACAGCTTTCGACTGTCCCACACCATCTCCCTCAGTTCTGGATGATGATAATGAATCTGGTCTCACTTGATGTATCTCTGCAGTGAGTTTCTGCTATATTTGAGCTTTAGGAGACACAACATGCCTGAGAGATTTATCGCCTTGGCAGTTTTACAAGTGTGAAATAAGTTCAAACACAGAAGGTTGATGTTCCCATTCAGATTTAGTGTTATTTTTTGTAAAGGCACCTAAGTCTTCAGGTGATTTCCTGTTAAGGGTAACTTCTTTTTTTTATAATCTCTTTTATTACTTTGTTCTCATAGTTATTTATTAAAAGCAAGGATTTCAGTTATCATGAAATTCAGCTATATGCTTCCACTTCATTTTTTACATCCTGATTTAATTCTGTTGCAACTTGCAACCCAGACAGGGTGGATTCCAATTTCTTTTCAGTTATGCTGGATTCCTTGGTATCTTCTGGTAGTAGAGCTTGACTGATAGAGTATATATAGGCAGCTCCCAAGGTTTCTCAATAATGCCTCGTTATTCTTTTTTTTGGGTTGTTTAATCTCTGCATAATTCATTTCCCGGAGAAACCCACCAGGCACTTCCCCTCATTTCAAGGATAGTACCCAGGGTAAACAGGATTCTTTAGAAGCTCGAAACTGTCATGTCACTTACAGGAATAGAAATTGGGTGGGGAGGTCAACACCCCATTACACAACAACTCAGATTAGACACAATTGACAGTGGAGGCGAGGGAGATAATGGACTCTTATGACATATAGGCAATAGCTTCAAACTAGAATCACTGATGTTTACATGTGTACTCGATGTCCAACCTATTTCCAAAGGACCATTGGGCATTGGATGCTTGTAGTTTTGGTCACAGTCACATATCCTTTTACTTGAATCATTGTATGTATATTATTGCACTAGATAATGGATATTTTAAATTCCTCATATTGGTTTTTCCTTATTTTATTTATTTTTTCCTTCATAAGCTTAGTTTGTTTGAATTGGAGATATTTCAAGCTCTTTTACAGTATTTATTTTTATTTTTTAAAATTTTCGCGAAATCTACATCCTGGGGAAACCCACCAGGCACTTACCCCCTTCTGAGGATGTTACCTGGGGTAAACTGGATTCGTCATGGCTGAAGGCTGACACAACATTATTCTCATTAAGAACTCAACATGTCACCTGCAGGAATTGATCCTGGGCGGAGAGGATAGCATTCCTAAAAATGCCCCAGGCTAGACCCAATTGACATGGTCTTTGCAGTGATGTATTTCAAGTCATTGATCTTTTAACCTCCTATGCATTGACTGATTTTCCACTGGTGTTTTTTTTTGTATGCTTTGGAGATTCTTGTTTATGCCATGTGTTTTTGTACTAGTAAGGAATCTAGAGGTTAGTTTTGTTAGTTCTATACAGCAGTTGTGTCTCTTGTTTCAATCAGATATGTTCACTTTTGTTTTTGGAGCTATGCAATGAACTAATTAATTATTTCGATTCAAAATCTTCTAGGAGAATGTTGCGTTTGGATGCAACTCTGACGCTTTTAGAGGCTAAGCTGAAGAGTGTAGATGGTTGTGAAGGAGTTGCAGGTCCTTCCTCCTTGCATGCACCGCCGGATTTTCCATCTTCTGACAGTCTACCACAGGCAGCAAATGGTGCTGAGGAACCCTCAAGGTTGGCCTACAGTGAAATTAATGTGCCTCTGTTATATTTTCTTGTACCTAATATTTTGTCATAACACTCTCTAAAGGGGAAGATGTTACTGTCACATTTTTCTCTTCTTTTCCCATCCCCTTATTATCATGGTAGGCCAGGAATATTCGGAGTAGAGCTTTACAAATATTTTTTCTATTATTCTTTACTGTGTTTGGTTCTTGGTTGATTTGAATTTAAAGTCATGAATAATGATTAAGTTCCTTTCTCTAAGGTCTGTTATTTGATTTGTTCTCTGATACGAGACATCCAGGATTTCTGACTCTGTATAATAACAATTAACTTTCTCCTTTTGCAGTGAATCTATCCAGACTCCAACGGAAAGTTGTAAAACCTCAGAGCCAGAAAAGAACACAATAATTTCACCTCCAAATTCTGAGCAAAACTTGCAAATGGTTGTTCGAATACTCCTTTATAATTTATTTCTTGTTTGCACATGTTCTTTTAGGCATTCTGTTCTCCTGTTCAATGTGTTGTGAGTGCAATTCTTCAAGTGTTTCTGTGTTTTTGTCTTAAAAAATGGGTTGCAACAAATGTCAATATTTTTTCTTTGTGATAATGTCTGGAAAACCACACGGGTATGCAGACAATAAATGGAAGCCAATATAAGAGTAAGAATGATATGCTTGATTCACATTCAATATGGTTTGGATGTCATACATACTAGGAAGACAATGTCCCGTACCAAAATTCCCCACAACCACTCTGTTGATTAAACTTCACTATAATCTAACCTAATCTAACTTTATTTAGGACAAGGGACTAAATTACCTTAAGTTGCTTTATTACAATGTGTTATGTGACTTCAAATCAGATGATCATTAATACCTTAACTCTAACAACCCCCCTTAATGGTCATATCGAAAACAAACTTTTGTCTCAGAATGAAAATTAATCTAGACCAAACATATCAAAGATGTCTACAGCCTGCCTCTCAAATGCACTCCAAAAATTGGATTTTGATGTTGTCATCAAATGAGCAGAAATTCTAATCACGTGACTTGTAACTATTGAGAATTATAGCTTGGATAGGAATTCCTGCACATGTTTGGTATGAACATGCAAGTAGTTGAGATATTTTCAAAAAGTAAATTCTATTTGTAGTTCATTTCAGTAAAACAAAGTGAAAGTCTTATATTTAACAGTTGAGTCTAAAATTGTATCTCATGTAAGATTTAGACTATCAGAAATTTTAAAATAGATTCTCTCTGATAAAACTATAAAGACAAGGCAAGGTAGACACTTTTGTCACACACACACACTTGAGCAGTTGAGCAAACTATATATATAGAGAGCGTAGGCAGCAAGGGAAGAGGCATTCCTGGGTAGCACACAGTTTGAGGTGGCACTCTATACAGTTGTACAAGAAGATCCGTACAGACTGGACAAGCTGTCCTGTAGGTCATAAACAGTTTTCTGCTGGGTGTTTTTGTTATCTATGGAGCGCTGCTTTTTGGGCAGTCTGTGGAGGTTTTCTTGTAAATATTTTTGAAGGAATGAAAAGTT
Organism: Pinus albicaulis; assembly: GCA_034641835.2. Classification (NCBI taxonomy): domain Eukaryota; kingdom Viridiplantae; phylum Streptophyta; class Pinopsida; order Pinales; family Pinaceae; genus Pinus; species Pinus albicaulis. The sequence goes on from CM076572.1 coordinate 981,190,992, forward strand.
GATTTTAAATAGTAAGTACCTGTGTATGTGTGAAATTAATTTTATGCTTCCGCTAAATTAATTCCTAGCTATTATTTGGTCAATTTAATGGTTTGAAATTTAATTTCAGCTTAAAATGAATTCAACAATCTATTTGTTTGATTGAAATCATAAGGACATTAGTCACCTAGGGCTTGAAATTCTAACATGGTATCAGAGTTTGATCTTTGATTGAGATTCTTAGGGATTTGCTTTAGTAAGTCTATTGCAGGGAAAAAAAACCAACAATAAGAGAATTTCAAAGTTTTTTTTAATTATTTATTTCTTTTATTTGGGAGTTTGTAGGCCTCCAGTTTGAGGACAGATTGGATGGCACTTTAAACTTTGTAGCATGGAAAGTGAGGGTTGCACTCTTACTAAAAGAGAATGATCTCTGGGGTATTGTCAAGGATGCTGTGACTTCGGCTACAGATTTGTAGGACTTGGCAGCTTACAGCAAAATGGAAGTACGGCCAAGTGAATGATCTTGGATGCCATAAAGGACCACCTGATCTCTCATGTATCTGAGAAGAATACGACGAAGGAGATGTTTGGTGCCCTAGTTGGTGTTTATGGAGTCAGAGACTCAGAATATAAACAGGAGGATGATATTGCAGAACAAACTTTGATCCATAGAGATGAATGGATCAGGCACAATAACCAAGTACCTTATGAAGATCACACAGATTCGTGATCAGTGTGCAGTAGTTGGGGTGACGGTTTCAAATGCAGTTCTAATGAACATGGTATTGAATGGCTTCCTAGCTTCATGGGAACCATTTCTCAAAGATATTTGCAATTGGGAAAACTTTCTTGACTTTGAGAGGCTTTGGTATAATTGTATCCAAGAGGAGACTCAGATGGAGTCGAGGACCAACAAGAAGGGTGGTGATGACCTAGCTCTATTTGGTTAGTCAAATAAGGGTAGAGTTTAAGGATCCGCCAAGGGTAAAGGAAAGAGTGAAAAGTCAATTTCGTAGCAAGGAAAGATGGATATACGTAAATCAAGTGCTTCCTTTGTCATAAGCATGGTCATTATATGTCATTGTCTAGAGAAGAAGGGTAAAGGGAAGTAGTAACACAAATAGGTAGTAGTCTCTACAAAAAAAAACTCAGATGAGCAAGTTTGCTGCCAAGTTCGAGAATGATTTCTCGATGACATTGTACCTTTTTACTAGCATGACTACAAGGGATGTGTCGTATTTGGACAATAGGGCATCTCGACATAGGACATTGGCCCAACAATTATTTTCTAGTTTGAAGAAGCAGGACTCGAAGTACAGGTTGAGTTTGGTGATGATGCCAAGTACCTAGTAGGAGTTGGTAAAACTCCCTTTCAGCTCAAGTCGGGTAATTCTTTAGATTTTGACCATGTCTTGTTTGTTCTAGGTCTCAGGAAGAATTTACTTTCAGTTTTAGTCATGGAGGATAAGGGATTTTAAGAACCATCAAGTGTTCATTAGGTCGAAGGGTTTCATCTTGATACAACCATAGTCATTGCATCTATTGAACTTTAAGGATATTATTCAAACTTCGACGCATTTAATCAGTAACTGCCCAAATTCGATAAGGTTTGACCAACTTGGTCTTTCAACTGAGTTGTCTTTTGGTAATTAATTTTTAGTTTGTTTTTAAATATCACTTTTATATGCAACAATTACTTTGGAAATATGCTTACAATGTGTTGGTGTTGTATTGTTGATTGTGCAGTACGTTGTCGGATGACTTTCACTGCGAAGATACCTCTACACACTAGTTTGTGTGCATAGCCAAGTCACGGATCAAGGTGTTGAGTGAGGTGGATGGGGGTTGGGGCCCCTAAGGTCAACCTATATCAAATTGATGGGGATGCACACCTATTGGGCCAAATGAAATGGTTGGTATCAAATGTCTTTGCAGTTGAGCTTAGGGTTCGATGATTGATTTGTAATTTTAATTAATAAAGTAGTCTTAGTGAATAAAATTATATATTAGTGTAAGTCAAGTTTTGTTGTTGTTGTTGTTGTTTTTTCAACTCAAACTAAATATATATTTATATTTCATAAAATATGTGTTGGGGTACACAATTATACAAATTTTACAAGTATTTTCTGTTGGTCCATGCTGATCAACACTGTAGTAAGAAACAAAATTCTAAACCGTGATCTGAAACTATGCCCTAGGGTAGGCATAGGGGAATTACAATGTTCTAAAATTTCTAGATTGTAGATCCTCTAGAAAAGACCAACTAAAAATGGACACTTACAAAACATGGTTTGTAGGCAGACATAAGGAACCGGAGTTAAGCTTAGAACCCCATCCACTTTAAGGTTTCCTTTTGCTAGATGGACACCCTCATTCACGAGGAGGTTTGCCTTCTTGTTGTCGTGCCTATGGACATGAATAAATGATTTGGGGTGAAAGGTTCCTAACATATGGTAGATATTTTTTACAATAGCTTGGAGTTTGATGTCAGATGGAGGAGAGTCGTTGATAAGGTGGTGCAAAAGAATGCCAGAGTCACCAATGATAATGAGATATTGAATGTTTCTCTTCATAGCCATAGAGAGACCTTGCAAAAGCGTGTAGGCTTCTGCTTGGTTGTTTGTGGTGATTCCTAAACCCTAGGAGAAGGGGTATTCCCAATGATCTTCGGGGTGATGGATCCTCTCCCCCGCTCCTGCCACCCCTTAAGGTAAGTCAAGTTATTTTGTTATATTTATACACATTTTAATATAAAATTATATGTGTTATTTAATATATCTAATGAATTTGAAAAGTAATAAAGATGCTATTTTAGATTGAATCTTTATATATTAAAAATACGAATTATTTAATTTAATTGAATTATTTAATTTAATAATAATTTTATGTGTTCATATATGTTCAAACTTAACGGTTAATTTTATCAAATATTTTTAATATGACGAATTTTATTGAATTTCATTTTTGTTGAATTCAACACAAACATGAACCAAGTGACTTGGGATACAACTCACGTAATAGGGGTTAGAGAATGTAATTTGTATAGGTTGTAGGTTGAACTTGTTTGAGCTTTGGTGTGCATAACAATGACAAATTGTGAGAGTTGTGGCACAAGAGAATGGGGAACTTGCATCACAGAGCGTTGCCTATTTTGAGGGAGATAGTCATAGGTCTTCTAGAGTTAAGTAATGAGCAATACCAAACTTTCGTCAGAGTCTACATATCTTCCCATGAGATCTCCTAGCTCACATCTTCTTGGTCTCTGGATGATAATTGCCTCTTGACATGGTTGCATTTCATGATCTCTTCCTCTCTGCACATTCTTCATTCCCAGGATCTTGCAAATTTTCCAATTTCTTGTTTATGTATAACCACATCATATTCGATGAGGACATATGACGTTGATCAATGCACTGAGAGATCTTCCTTCATAGATCATACTTCTAGATATGGAAGTCTACTACATGCAACCATATGTCATGACTTCACAGCATCCAATATCAGCACATATGTCTGCATACTTCATACCTATTTCCCTGAGTCATCCTGTAGCAATTTCTCTAGAATGAATAGCTTCATTCCTACTCCATCAATATGTCATCACCTCTAGAATACTGTTTCCATGATGACCCTTTATCTGCTTTACTTTAGTAATGTTACCAGAGAGGTTTTCTAGAAGCTGTTTCATTGAGAGCTCCTTCCATGCTTCTATCGAGATGCTTCTTAATGTACATGGCTTCCTGTCATACTATTTTACAACCAATCAGAGATCACTTAAAGAGAAAGATGATCTCAATCATAATAGAGATCTTTCGCTTCCTTCTCTTAGATATTTTAGCATCAGGTTCTTCTTTTTCATTAGTGACATGGGCTTCTTCCTTTTTCCTCTTGTTCTTTCCAGATTTAGGACAGTCTCTTTTATAATGCCCAAGTTCATTACATCCAAAGCATCGTATGTTGTCCATATTTCTTCTCTTATTCTGAGGGCCAAATTTTCTGAATTTTCCTTTCTTCCCGTATGAGGCTGCAAAGGCATGATTCTCTTCACTTGGTCTTGTATCAGCGTTGGCTTTTAGTCTTGTTTCCTCTATTTTACATAGAGACCATAAATTATGGAATGGGGTGGCTTCTTTCTTCCCGTATAGACTAGAAGTGAAGTTTCCCCAATCCTTGGGAAGAGCATTGAGCACCACTGTAGTCATCTCAATGTCAGACATCACTTCTCCTAGTTCCTGCAATTGATCTCTTATTTCAGAAATCCTCATAAAGTATGGAGTGATTCCTTCTTCCCTTGATAATTTCATTTTGTATAGTTCTTGTCTTAGAGAGATTGTTTCTCCTGTAGTACTCACAGAGAATAGTTCCACTAATTTTTCATATATTTGTTTTGCGGTCTTTAGCTTTGATACATAGGGAATGAGAGAGTCTTTGATGGATTCTATGAGAATCCTCTGGGCTCTAATTTCTCCCTTCATGTACTTGGCATGGGCTGGAGCATCTTCTTTTGAGGGTTGAACAATAGATCCTTCGATATAGTCCATTACTTTGTCTTCAATTAAATTCAAGTTTGTTCTTTTCTTCCATGCACTAAAGTTTGATGACCCAACCAGCTTGTTGCTTTCTTTACAATAAGGCATCTTGACAGATAGGTTCACGAATACTTACTTGAGTGGATTTGCTTGCAGCTTCCTTGATGATGATTGAAAGTGAGGTCAAGGGTTTCCTTTAAGATAGTAACTTCTTCAATGTTGGTGTACTCGAACCTTGAAGTTGCTAGATAGTCTTCCTTTGCAAACTGATTTGACTTTTCAACCCAAACTTTGATCTTCGTTTCTTTGAGTGTCCTTGCTGACAAGCAGCCCTTGTGTTCAACACCTTAGCTCTGATACCATGTTGAGAATATGGAGGGCTGGAGATTAATACAAATTCTCTTCTTGATAATTACTCGTGATACTTATGTCTTCTCTTCTCTTAGTTTAGTTAATCTTTCATCAAGTCAATTATCAAAATGAACAAGACACAAAAGTTAGGCTCCTAGAGCCAGGTAAAAACCTCTCCCTCTTGGAGAGGAAAACCCGCAAAGAATTCTTCTTATAGATCTTCAAATGACAAGTACCATGACTCAGACATAGACCCTTGACCTAGATATGCTTCCAAGACCTTGATTCTTCTCTTCACCGAATTACTTAGTTCTGCATCAGCACTAGAGAACTTTCTCACTTTCTCCCACCTTAAGATTTGCCTTTCTTCTTGCATTCACTGTCTTAGCTTCTTCTTTCAAACAGACTGTCCTTAACTTTCCTTTTCAAGATCTTATTCGTAATTCTGGAATCACGCTTCAATATGTAAAATATTTGCAGTCCTTTTCTTGCTTTATAGTTACTGAGATAACTTTGATGAGACCTCACTTTACACCCTGAACATAGCTCCTTAAATTCGTACTTCATACACAGTGAAATCTGCACTTGTTCACTTAGAAATCCAACTTGTTCTCTGCACTGTCTTACCTTAGAAATCTGACTTGTTCTCTGCACTATAAACTGTCCTCTATCCGCACTATATGCTGTCCTTTTATCTGCACAATATCCTTGGAGATATCTGCATTAGGTTCAGTGTAATCTGCACTTCATCCTTCCTTTAATCCACACTTTTTCCTGCCTTTTAATCCGCACTTTTTCTTGCCTTTTAATCCGCACTGAAGTCTGTATTATATCCGCACTTTATTCCTGAGATTTTTTCGCAATTCTTCCTGCAGTAGATCCGCACTTTATTCCTGCAGTAGATCTGCAATTCTGTTTATTTTCTGCGCAGATCAATAGGGTATTTATAGTTGTCTCAGTATGTTAATAAGCCGACCTGTCAATATAATATAGGGCTGACTTGATCACACTTTTATAGGCCAGCTATGACTTGTAATTTCTTCCACTTTCCAAAAGGTGTTACTTCAGCAGCGTAGCAGATTGTCTTCACTTGATTTCACCATTATATGAGGGTTGTCAAGGTCTTTGGAGCACAAACTAAATCCTTCATGAATATGACACCTAATTATAGTTATTCCTAGAAGACATACACCTAATAGACATCAAGAAGAAGTCTATCTACATAATAAAATCTTGCTCATGAAACCCATGAAGCAAGTACACCAAAACAATACTTCTTATTATTGTTGACATCTTCTATACATAAATACATAATTACATAGTCAACATGAAGACCGACCTAGACACTTTTCAACAGAGATGAGCCATAAGACTCCATCACATTTCGACTAATGAGCAGATAACAGATATTCTCACCGAGGCTTTGCCAAAAGAGAAGTTCTTGGTCTTCAGAGAGCAGCTTGGACTAGTGGATGTGACCCTCCTAGGTAAGGGTCATGGTTGACTAAGAACACTGAGTTATGCTCTTACACCTTGTTTGAGCTCTCAGGGAGAGGAATTGAGTTGTACAAGTCCTGGGGTTGAGGGATCTCTGGACAATACACGCCCTTCGTGGTAGGTCAAGTATCTCCCCTATTGTCACTACAGGGTGTGTGTTATCCTTGTCTTTTATGACAAGTCGGGTATCTCCCCCTATCAGGTTTGGTAGAGTATACCCCAGTTAACATCCTACCCACAACTTGGGTGTTAACATCAGGTTTGTACCTTTCCCTAAAGGGTCCAAAGGCTATATTTATCTGTTCATTATTCAAAGTCATAGTTATAAAAAGGCTTATAATTTTTTTGTGTAAATCGCTATATAAGATTAGGGACATGTCAAATCAAGTCATTTCACCTACCCTAAGCTTTCCCTAAGTTTTTTGCAGCGAAATTGGCCTATCGCAAGTCTACAACTGGCGCTACAAAAAAATTCTGTGCTACGAAATATTTTTGTAGCGCTCACCGAAAAAATTAAAAATTAAGTTTTTGAGCTGCCAAACCTATCATTTCAACTCCCTAAGTGCTTTTTCACAAATCCCTATCCCTTTTCATCCTCGATGTGACATCTAGCTGCATTTTAAAGCCCAAGAAGGAAGTTTAAACTCAAACTCTAAAATACCCAGTTTGCCCTAAAAAGGTAATTTCCAGCAAACCTAGAAATTTGTTTACAGTGTGCAGGAAGGTTCTAGAGTGGTTTGCAGCATCCGACCAGGATGATTCAAGGTTGTGAAAGTATTTGCAGCATCAGAAATATTTACAAGATGGGAAGATTAGGCCATGTGAAGCGTTTTGAACCCGATGGAATGTAGTTTGAAGTTTTTCCAGAAATGTTGGATATGTTCCGAAATGAAGGCTAGGAATCAGTATTCCAATGCTTCAATGGACACAACCTGAGTTGGTGTCATGACTTCATATACTCTTTTGATGGAAGTACAACACGAATTGGAACCCTACAATTTCCAATCAATGAGGAATCCATTGCAGAGGCCACAGGTTTGCCAACTGAGGGTGAGATAAAAACAATGATTATAGAATGTAGACCTAAACTTTTTCATGAAGGAAGACTGTCAGAACCAAGACTGGAATGTAGGAGTCCTCCAGAAATGTTGAAGCTCGAATGATCTAACGCTCTGAGGACTATGCAACTCTTCTTCACCTGTGAAGGTAGGTACTCTAAAGCTTTTTTATATCACATGAGGTTTTTATGTCATGTAGTAGGTTTCAGTAAGATGAATTTGCCCTGTTTTCTTCATCAAAGTTTGTTGAAGATGTCTAGCAAAGCTAGAACCAGACCTGAGTTGCAACCTCATGACATTTGTCATCATGACCTGATAAAAATACTATATACTCATGATTTAAAGAAGCAGGTGGAACAACTGAGACAGAGAAACATGAGACAACCTGCACCCAAAAGACCAAGGAGAGGTCAAACTAAAGTTTCCGTCAAAACCCTAGCTCAGGAAACAAAGGGAGAGCCTATCCATATCCCTGTTGAAGAACATGTTGAAAACCCTGTAAAGGAACCAGAGGTTAGGGTATATGAGAGGAGAACAAGAAGACAACATAAGCTAATGCTAGAAGAAGAGGAGGCAAAGCACACAACAACAAAAAATAGAAACAAGGGACGAAGAAATGGAAACATAGCCTGGGGTTTACTACAGAAAACCCCATACTCGCCCTACAAACAAAGACTGAGTTTAAAGGAAAAAATCAACCCTAAGCTGAAGGAGACAATGATTCTTGATGAAGATGAAGAGACTGTGAAAGTTTCAAAGAGCAGAAAGATGGCCACCAAACAGAGGAAAACAGAGTATTTAGACAAAAAAGGGAAAGAAACCCTAAGGGCTGGAAAAAACATACAGAAAGATACTAGAAGGATGACAAGAAACCAAGACAAGTTAGACCTCCTTTCTCAAGTTGCAGAAGCTATGGAGGAATGATCAATTTACCTCATTGGCAGAGAAATATACAAAACCTTAATTTTGTTGAACAAACCCTAATTATAACTCAACATCTTGACCTGCTCCATTTTAATCTTTTTGATAGTCAATTCATTTTCGATATGTTATGGTAATATGTCAAAGGGTTTTTGTGGCTAAGGGAGTACAAAGAATACGAGTCAACATAAGGAAAAAGAGCCTTAAAAGGAGCAAGCAGTTACACATGGCAGTTGCACAGTTTCAGCAAAGTTTACAGGTTCGTGTACCAGTTTTGCTACCAAGAGGGAATACGAGTTGCAGTTCTAGATATAAAGCCTACAAGGGAGTGAACAGTTCTAGATCGTACAATACAACTATGACTCTTCCTTGTTCCAGAAGAATCGCAGGAGATACATGCAGTTGTTTCACAAGATACTTTGACCAATGTTATGTGTCAAATAGAGAACTGAATAGCTAAAAGATAGGATGTTGATTATGTTTTGTTAATTAAATCCTCAGATATTGTAAATATTTTACAGTTATTGCTACCAGACTTTGTGGATCTTATCTTTCATGTATTTTCCTTATATTATACATCAGAAAGGAAGTAAAAAAGGTTGGATTTTGATGAAAAGATAGTTATTGTCTGTGTGTTTTGGAAGCTTTATTAATTTACAGTTTGCCAAGATCATAAGATTTTAACATTGACACAAAGATTCATGTGATGGTAACTCTTAGTCTGTATTCTCTACATGTTTCAGTGTTTCTCCCTTTGTAATATTATTTGAATGTATTGCCTTCTGATATTTGAATGAGAATAAATGTTACAGAATTCATCCTTGTTTTTGACGCTCTATCTCATAGATTCAAATATTTGCACTCCTATATTCTAAAGCTACTTTGGGATTCATCTCCTATGCCCTACTATAGTGGATTGTTTTTCTATTTTCCTCTTTTAGCTACAACGATGACTTGAAATATCTTAAATGTGCCATCTACCTTGCCTTGTTAATCCTTGATCATACAACCAATATCTTCATAACTGATCCTCAAAGTACCAAGTCATAAAACTCGGGTGCCAACATATAGGATGTTGTTGTGATGAACTGGGTGGATGGTGTCACTGGAAGGAAACTAAAGGAGTTGTCAAGTGAACCGGAATGTTGACACAACTTGAGGTCTTCACTGACCGTAGATGGTACATTTCTACACTATGGGAATAAATGAGTTGAAGTTGACCATGTGCGAAATCGTTTGATTATCGGTCATTGATGTATACCATTAACGAAAGTGAGACAACTCACCGATAATGATGATGAGAGTCAAGGTACCCCAGTACAATCTAACAAGTGTGAATAAATGAGTTGAAGTTGAACACTTGAAAGAATCTACCAATCAAGAGACATTAATGTATTCTCACTGTTGATAGCAAAGGAGTCTGTCATTGATGACTGCAAACCCTAAGGTACTAAAAAAAGGACTCTAGATCTTGTTTCCAAAGCAATGAGTTGTAGTCGATGGGAAAAGATTTGTTGGAAGGAGGGCATTAAGGCATCCCACATCAAACCAGCACGAGTGTAACTCACAGGCCAATAATTTGGAAGGACTCAGACGAAAAGAGATAAAGTAACCATTTCGAAGTACGTTTCCGACGTACACAAGATGTGGCTAGCGCACAACAGAAACCCTCTGAACCAACCATTAATGAAAGCTGACACAGAGGCAAGGAATCCACCAATAGGGTACTGCACGAATCCCAATGTGTGATAATGTAAGTTAACATCGAACACAAGGGGAAACCACTCAGTTAAAGACCCATGATACTGATCGAGGTTGAGCACAAGGTCACCTATCAATGATGTCAATAGGGCCAGGGTGCGGCTATAGGCCTACTCTCAGAGCAATTTGCCGAAGTCGATAAGAGCAGACCCTCCAGCAAGAAGTCAATGGAGACCTTCTTAACTAGCATGAGTGAAGGACCAATTAACTGATGTGATACTAAACATAACTTTGACAGACTGGGTATGGTTGATTGAAAATGAGTCAAGGGACACTGCAAAATGGCTGACTCAGGTTGACTTCCCTTGACCAAGAGCACGATTCAAATGTGACTGTATGGCAACATATGATAACTTTGTATAAGTTTGTCATGCAGGAGGCATTAACAAACTCTCCATGTGATTGGAATAGATAACCAACCGAAGGAGTATTCACTCAATAACAAGGTTATGGATCTCCTAAGTCAAACTAAAACCCATCCCAATGGATGAAATATTTGCTTTGAGTGCTTTGTTCAAGGGCGACACAACTGACTCTTGTTGCCATCAAATATGGAAGTAAATGTCCAGTTCCCGCTCTTTTTGGAATATATAATTTTTTTGTCTTTTTCATGTTTAAAGCCTGAAAAAGAATAAAAGAATGCCTATAATGCAATGGAAAGAACGAGTGTCCAATTACAGATGCTCTAGTTCCTGGGATTGGAACGTTCCTATGCTCAATGCAAGGTGACGAAACTGGTCATTGACACTCAAAGGAATGTTCTTTCCACGGGTGAAATGTGTCAAGTTGCAAAGGCTAAATGATTGCATGGTTGAACTTGCAGAAAGTCATGGTAAAAAGGTGTCTTATACATAAGTCCAAATGAAGCCAGATTAAGGCCAAAAGGTATACATAGTCAACATGCAATGCAACAATACACTTAACATGTGGGAACCTCTAGGGTATATAGCCAAAAAGATAGCAAAGAAGAAAAGGAATAAAGCTTCATCGCAAAGTCATGACGAGACTAAAGAGGACTCTCGAGCCTACACAATTTTGCAGCATGGGCAACATATGATAGTGAGGATCTAACTAGGAAGCCCATGTAAAGGATGACTCTACCATTATGTCACGATTTTATAAAATGGCGAGTGAAAATGGTTTGAGAACCATAACATGATGGGGTCGACCCTATGGCAACATATCGCAGTATGAGGCTAGAATGCATAATGCAGTGAAAAAAGTGATATTCCCTAACCTATATGCCAGTGACGAAAACGATCCTGCCATGATGGGTCAACAATCATGGAATCGAAGTGGTGAAAAATATCTCAAAGTCTTTATTTTTACACTGAAAAACAACATATCCTAGCACTCAAAGCCAAAAGGTCAAAAAGTTTATAAAAATATAAACTTTATAAAAGTGGGTTTTGAAAATTAAATATAAATAGGGTCGTTTGGCTTACCAAATTTCATTTGTGTTTGTAAGAGTTGAGTACTTGAGAGCTTGGAGCAATATTTTGGCAACCAAATTCCACCAAATCTCTCAACCGAAGCATCAATCCAACTTCCAGGGAATCCTAGATTCATTTTCTTAATGATTTAATCTCATTTCAAGCGTTTTCAATAAATTTTTCACTGTAAATTTTTGTTTCAAAATTTATCTTTGCGTGTACGCAGGTTGGATACTGCGAATTCGTGTATAAAATTCCCTACATGCAACTTTGTATAAATAAAACTCGCGTACACATAGACAAAAATGAAAATTACGATTTTTAATGGCTGAATTCGCTTGAAATTGCAGGATGTCGATTAGTTGGAGAGAAAGGGAGCATAGTGATGTTGATAACGAAGTCATGAATGGTCCATTAGCATTGGATGCATTGAGAAGATGTGGGTTATTAAAAATTTTCCAGATGCCAAATATGAAAACCCAAACTAGATTGTTGGAGATGCTTATCCATTACTGGGACCCAGAGCAAGATGCTTTTATGATTGATCAAATGCCTTTGTGGATTGATATAGAGGACATATATTTCGTCATAGGACTTTCCCGGAGAGGAGAACCAGACAATCTGCATGGGAAGGCCCGAAGGGGTCTCAATGTGAATGATTACATTGACCTCTATTGCACACTAGAGACTGACAAGGCCAGATCACAGATTCCGATAAAAAATGTAGTGAGGTTGCCCATAAAAATTCTCCTTTATACCATAGTCAAGGTAGCAGGCTCGGCATCACTACACCAGTTCTCTCGTCTTGCCGTGTTCTTGGTAGTAGATTGCCTCTCGAAAGTATTTGACTCGTGCACAACACTCTTGACCAACATGAAGAAGCAACTGACTTCAGTAAGACAATGTAAAATGAAACATTTTGGCTATGGTACCATACTTTGCAAATTTTTCTTTGAGAGGATACCAGCACTTCGACCCAAAGTGTTTGCAACCATTAGCAACCCCGGGGATCCGAGGATAGTTAGATGGGTAGATCTGATGAAGAGACTAAGGGGTGGTGAAGTCCCTAGATCAACATTTGATGAAGAGTTTTTCCTTTGGTGGGAACAACAAGTCATACCTATAGAAGACTACCCTTATGCGGGCATGGACTTTCGAGCAGACCCAGTTCTGGTGCTTCTTGAAGGTGCTGCATGGGGTGACATTAATAACATTTTAAGATTTTAATTTTTATGTTATTTGATTTTTTTGGATTTTAAGAATATGGTCTTAAAAATTTAAATTCTTTTTGATGAGACCAATATGATCATCATACAGATGTTGGACCAATGAGACCTGAGGGTCTACCTAGGCACAGTCGTCATGACAGAGACACGGAGAGTGCAACAGCAAAGACCAAGAGAGTCCTCCATGCCATTCAGAGGAACTTGGAGAGTTTGACTCGTCAGGTTCCTCTACCAGTCGTAGAGGACGTTTCGAAGGCTATTCAGAGACGCGTGGTAGGAGTACAACAGGAGTGGGTGCAGAGCTTCCGTCGGGTGGCTAATGCCATTGTCTTTTTCCGTGACGCACATCCAGGGTAGGGCCCACAGACTTAGATTATAGATGACTGATCTCATATGGACATGATTGGGCTTAAGCCCTCATTTTGTAGGACATTTGTCTCGATTTTGTAACTTTTGGACATATTATTTCTATCTATATACAAGCGGTTTCATGATGTTATGATCAAATATACAAATGATTTTTTATTATTTTGATTTTATTGTTATGAATGATTAATGTGCCAATAAAATTCTTGATTAACTATAGAATAAGCAAATGAATTTTTTGATTGTGTAATATGAATAAAAGTATTAAAATTAAATGATCTTTGTAATAATCACACTCTAAAAAATTGGCGATATAAAAGGGGATCTCTCACACAATAAATGTTGTTTAGTTGAGATACCACAAGCTACAAGTCCAAATATACTACTAACGATTCAGCACCAAGAGATATTGCTTCAGATAGTAAATTAATGACGACACTATATTCAGCCATATTGTTTGAAGCAGGGCCAATACATATGTCTCTTGAAACTAACAATTGACTGGATGGATAGTAAATTACCCAAGTGGCGGAAGCGAAGTTTCGGGTGTGTCTACTAGCACTATCGGTGAATCCTAGATACACCAAATCATCCATTGATACTTGCCAAAGCAGATCAAAAATATTGATATCACTATGAAACCTATAGACAGATATGAACAACTATATACAATATCTACAGAACAAAGCAGATGCTAGGCAAGAGCCTAGGCATAATACTTCTTAAGATGGAGCACGGTCTTTCTACACTGATCATTGCTTCTAGGATCACCTCTTCAGATGGCAAGACAGTATCAAGGTAATCCATAGCGGAAGTAGAGTCAAGAGTTCAGGCCGGAGTGACATCACCATCCAAATCCTCAGATGAAAGAGGAGTGGGATCGGAATCTGCAGTATTGACTATAAATGGATAAGCGATTTCTACTGGAGACATAGGGTATGCCATTCCAACCACTTGCCCCTCCTCTAATGTGGCCATAGAGGAGGGTAAGGGCCAAGGATCAGAAAAAGAATGAGTTCTGAAGAAACCTTTTCGAGTAGGGGCCTTGGAGGATGTAATGGCATTAATTCAAGCAATAGGAGAAGGAAGATCAAAAGTACCCATCAATGAGGAATACATTCAGACTCCTAAATTCTCCAGAGGCGGCTTGGTATTTTACGCCAAGGGAACGGTAGAATCAGAAGATGCATTGGATTCTTTAGGAGAATAAGCCATTTAATCAACTGCAACAATTCTCCCTTCATGGGGAAAGCATAGGATGCGAAATAACGATGATACAACAACATCCATTTTATAAACCCAATTTCGACCCAATAAAAGATTATAATCCAAATTGGCATCAACTATTTCTACCTCGACATTAACCACCTTGCCCCCAACATAGACGGGAAAGGCTGGAATAATTCGATGCGACGTATGAGAATGACCATCGAACACGGTAGGGAGAGTAGTGGAATGATCAGCTTCAGGGGATCCAATAGCCTTCCAACATGCCATTCACATGACACATGTGGAAGCCCCCTCACCAACTACAGTTCGAAAGATATTCATTTTTTGATATGTAGATTTGATCTAGAAAGCCATATGATGGGGGAGTCTCTTTTTAATATTTGACATATCAAATGTTGTAACAAAAGAGTTTCTCGGATCTACTACTCTGATTGCAGTGAGCAATGCACTCCTTTGTGTAGGACACGATTGGAGTACCTCTAACGCTGACATTGCATAATGGATTTGGGCCAAATCTTCAACAATAGAGTAGTTTTGGGCAGCCTTGGCATTAGGATTGACTATTTAACGTTTTGTAGAGTCTTTCAGCATCCGAGGTATAGACTCAACTACGGGCCTCTCAATATGGAGCGACTCTTGAACATCGGAAGCAACCTTAGCCTTAGAAGGTTCCGGCTCACCATAATCATGCGATCTTGTAGCAACATCAACATGATACCCCACCATATAGACATTCAATGAAGATTCCCCATCCTGGTTGCCCCCTTGTGGGGGTCCCAGTATTAGTATTTGCGCCAGCAAGCATTTGCTACCCTTGGGAAAAAGGGTTGGTTGGAACAGCCTAGGAGCTAGAAGGAATCCGTTGTGCTAACAAGCGTTGAGTGTCCTGAATCTTAGGGAAAAGATGAGTTAAATGATCTCAACTGCATAATTTGCATGGAAATTTGACTATTTTTCGGCTCCTTTTTACCCTCCCCAGTATTATCACTAGGGTTGTTTGCACTTCCCTTTCCATCCTTATCCTTTTTCTTACCACATCCCTTTTTCTTCCCATCAGATTGTTGATTTCCTTTGGGGTTCGAAGATTGGACAACGTTAACAGCTAAAGGTTGAGAAGGCATAGGCACTGACGGCGTTGCCTGTATCGAAGAAGCATTTTGTAAGGACAACTGCTGCAATTGACTTAGCAGGTTAGCTGTGCTACTATCGATCGATCCTACTATTCCGTCGGCATGGGGACCCGGCTTGGGTTTGGCTAGGTCGATCTTAGATCGAGGAGCATCAGGCAAAACCTTATGGAGGACTCCATATTGAGAATACATGAGCTCTAACTGTTGAGCTTTAAAGATGGCATGTTCTTCAGTGAACACTCTGGAGAGCGACACATCCTTAGAAATTTCTCGCTGTAAGGATTTCAAAAACCATTTGAGAAGGAAGTCATTAGGGATATAGGCCTTAATGAGCCTCTTCCTTCTGCACCATTCCTGAATATGCTCAGAAATATGAGTTGCTTTGTCTTGTTGGAAACTAGCCAACAGCTCAGTTCCAACATTATATCGGACAGGTAATTGAAAATGGTTTAAAAACATAGTAGCCAGCTCGCCAAATGTAGCAAAGGTACCCGCATCAAGCTCTATATACCATTTCGCAGCATTTCCAGTTAGGGTGCATTGGAATAATCAACCTGATTGAATCGTCGATCAGGGAGTTGGATGAACATCATAAGTGGAATGTTGTTACATGATCTGCCAGATCCTCTCCAGACTTCCCTTCGAATTTTGGAATGTCTGATGGAAGTTTGGTGGGACTATGAGGCCAAGCCGGATTATATCGAATTAGATCATTTGTTGACTTTGAAAGATCTGGCAAATTTAGGGTTTCCAGGAATGGTAAGCGTGGAGGAGCGGGAGAATTCCACCCACCAAGAGTAGACTTTGCAACATTAAGAAAAGAGTATCCTGGATTTGTAGAGGCACCAGATTGCCAAGGATTACTCGGAGAAGAAGTTGAACCATAAGGAAATCCTTGTGGCCCAGAGGTATTCAGAGGGTATGCACCCCCTGTCGAGGTGTTGCCAAACATAGGAAAGTTTCCTCCTAGTGAAGCATTGAAAGAAGGGGAAAGCCCCTGATAAGGATTCCATGCATTGGCTAAAGGAGAAAAGACCTGTGAGGTCCCAACAGAAGGGAAAGGCATACTCCCCTGTTGACCAAATAAATAAGATTGATTCCCTATCCCTAAACCACTAACTAAAGGGTTTGCCCATCCTTGACTCCCCTGAAAAGGATTAGAATTCTGAGCCTGAGCGGAGAAAGGTAGTGATCCTGTGTTTAAAGATGGGTTGGAATAAGGTATATGATCACTTCCAAAATCAAAACCCTGAAAAGATGTTGAACCACTTGGCATAGAAGTCATTGATTTGGAAACAACAGATGGGAAGGTTGAAGGAATCGCACTCGATGGCATTCTGAGAGGATTGGAACTAGTGTGAGAAGAAAAAGGTTGGGTGCCCCCACTCGAAACTGGAATGGAGGTAGAGCTAAGAACTACAGTACTAGGTGTGATAATAGAGATAGAAATTGTACCCCCTCCTTCAACTGAAAAAGGGGTTTGCTCACCAGATGTTGTGAAAATTCCAAGTCCTAGATCTGGAATCCTACTCCAACAAACTGAATTACTTCTCCTACTTGTAAATTACCTTAACAAGTTATTTTGCAGATTACTTCTGAAAATATTGAAGCAATTACTGAAGCAACCTTCACTTAATTAATTTAGATTCGTAAACAATAAATTGAGCAAAAGAAATAACGCACACAGGACATCTGTAACAAATAAAATTTGTATAAAATAAGATAAATAGAATAAATATGATTACTAATTAATCAAATAGTAATTATGTTAAGTAGTCATTAGGTTAGTAAAAGGGCATGTCTAAAAGACATGCCCATTCGTGAAAAGGCACCTGCATAGGTATATAAGCAGGGCCTCATTGTAACATTCAATCATCTTATCATATCATATTTTATTAATAAATTATTATTACAATACCTCTTGTGTATTTTGCTATCAAGTCAACAAACGTACAAGTTTTGTTGCTACAGTGGTATCAAAGCCATCAGAGTCATGGTACACAATATCGTCTTACAAGCCTATGAACGTAGTGTTGCTGCTACAGCGTCTCAATCATCTGATTCATTGGAATGGCAGAACCAAATTCAAGCTGAAATCTCTTGTAAAAAGGAATCAGAAAAATCACATGATACTACAGTAACCAGAATTCTTTATGTTGAGCCCACAAGACCATTCAATAGTCGCTGGTTTGGAGGTTGGGCAGGATTGGAGAAGGAAACAGAGAAAAACAAAACATTCGAAGCCACTATGTGTGTGCAGAAGCCTTTTGTGGAAGAGACAAGCTACCTTACTGAATCTTTGGATATGGATATTGGGCATCCCGCCTCAGTGAAATACCATTCCGGTGAGGCTCTGAAGCAGCCATCAAATGTCGATTTTGACTTCTTAGACATGGACATACAAGACCTAAGTAGCAGCAACAAGGTGCAAGAGGAAATGAGAAATGGTCAAGTGGAGCTTGAGAAATATGTCATTACGAAATCATTGACTAAACCTCCAGAGGAGTATCCGGATTCCAAAAACCAGCCACATGTCTAGGTGGCATTAAGAATGAAGCAAAGTGGCCATCATATTGGTTGATCTGTTGGTGATACAGTTCCTTACATAATTTGCTTTGAGCAGGGATCTAGATTGGGATCAACGGCAGGCATCGCCGAAAGGGCAAGACATCCAGATGAGTTGAAAAGGGACAGTGGAAACTGGATGATTGACATTGATTATTATATATCTCAGTAGATTCATCTTGTTGTATCTAGATTATGTGCACCTATCCAAGGTACAAGCCCAGGACGTCTTGCAGATTGTCTTGGACTGGACTCATCAAAGTTTGAACCAAAAATGAGTTTTGATGCTGTCGCTAAAGAGCCAGCTACTGCATTTCTCTCCAGTCTCCTAGATGACAATGAAAGATACCATGACTGCGAGCCATTCTTGATAGTATGCCCACATTGTTCCTCAAGTTTTGAATGTCCTAGTGTCGCAAGCATAATTAAAAGTTCTGAAATTCATACAACTAACTGCGGAGAAAACGAACAAGATGAAACATTATCCAAGACTTAAAGGGAGGCAATTGAGAAATATTGGTGCTCACTCCATTGTCCAAAGTGTCAAAATGAGGGTGTACCAAGTGTAATTTCTCCTGCCATATTAGCTAATCAGGTGGAAAGGCAAGCAGAAAAATTCATTGCATTGTACTATACAGGGTTAATGATTTGTGATGACGAAATGTGCAAGCACACAACTAAAAACTTGAACTTGCGGGTTATCGGTGATACGGAAAGGGGAACAGTTTGTCCAAATTATCCTCGCTGCAATGGACATCTTGTCCAACAGTACACCGAGGTAGACCTGTACAAGCAGCTTACATACTTCTGCCACATACTTGACATTCTGCGTGTGATTCAAAAGTTTGAGTATAATGCAAGAATGCCAGCAGAGAAACGCCTTGCCAAAATATGACCTGCAATTGATCTAATAGATGAAATCTGGCGACTGAAGCAAAAACGTAAGGAATTGCAGATTACCTTGCAAGAAGCACAGCATAGGATGGATTTGGCACGAGTTACAGATCTTCAATATGGGGCCCTTCAAGAGACAGATGCTGCAATATCTAGAAAAAAAGCGGAGATGGGAATAAATCTCATGTCGACGGAAAATGTGGGACCTGAGCAGATTGCAGAGGTTGAGTCATTGGACCGATATCCCTATTATAAGACTCGTTCTCATGGGTGACAAAATCGAAGTCATAGACAGCGTATCGGCAATCGTTCTCGGGGAGGGCAGCGGTGAAATCATCGTTACTCTCGGCAGCGCTGTCGTCGGATGGAGCCAGGCGCTGGTAAGGAACGAGATTTATCCTCCGAAGTAGTCCAGATATGATGACCTGCATCGAAGAAGTGAGACGTGACTTTTCGTTTAATTAAAATCTTAATTAAAAATTTTTAACATATATAAATTATAACTATATAATTTATATATATAAATATATATAAAAAAATGTTAATTTAATTAATTAAAAATTATTATTAAAAATAAATAAAATAAAAAAATCATCGTAACAAGAACATGGAGTTCAGGACGATGTATTAGTGAAATATATAAAGAAGGTATCGGTGACTACCGCAAGATGAAGACAATTACCAACAATATAGCTTTGAGGACAAAGCTTCTGAAGGAAGAGATAATGTAACAAATAAAATTTGTATAAAATAAGATAAATAGAATAAATATGATTACTAATTAATCAAATAGTAATTATGTTAAGTAGTCATTAGGTTAGTAAAAGGGCATGTCTAAAAGACATGCCCATTTGTGAAAAGGCACCTGCATAGGTATATAAGCAGGGCCTCATTGTAACATTCAATCATCTTATCATATCATATTTTATTAATAAATTATTATTACAATACCTCTTGTGTATTTTGCTATTAAGTCAACAAACGTACAAATTTTGTTTCTACAACATCGTTGTTTTTGGACAAATGTCCCCGGAAAAACCCAATGCGGGAAAACTGGTGCAGCAGATCTGAGGGTTTTATTATTAAGCAACAGTTATTCTGAGTACATCTCTGAATGTCTCACTAGACAATTCAGTTATAGAGAAATACTAACAAAGAAAAATAGTGAGATTACCTCACACTGCAAGTCTCGATTGATCCAGTAGCTGAAATGACGAAGCCCCAGCACCCTTTGCGCTGCCTCTGCGTAGACCTACGTGGGGACTTTTGATGGACTACGTCACCCCTTTTACGTGATCTTTCAGCCCTCAGGAAACTCAATCCTAACTCTCTCGGCTCAAAATCTTGATTTCCCAGCTGAATTCAGACTGTAACTCGGAAACACTGCGCTGCCTCTGCATGTGGCCTGCGTAGCCCTGTGTCACCCCTTCTGGGTGTTGCAGCACCCTCTCTGGGCTCTGTGTTGCCTCCTTTGCGTCTTTCTTTTCCTCTCTGCTGATGATACTTGGCCTCGAAGAAGATTCTCCTACCAAAAATGTCTCTGCCCCTCAATTGCGTGAAGAATCTCTAGATCTGGTTTTCCTCTTGAGCACTGCTCACTTCAGAAAATTTGATCACTTGATCCTTTCGGTGTATCTTTCAAATGACCCTCAAGCCTTCCTTTATAGTCTTCTCGTTGAGACTTCAACGATCGAGATTAGATCTCCAATCAATAGCTAAGATTACATTTAGACTTGATCTTCTTTTTCTAGAAGTTTCACCCACGGTTTAAATTAATACCCATTAATTATTTTAATTCTGTAAGTTAGACTTACGGTCCTCATTAAAAATAATTAATTTATCAAATAAAATTGTTTCCAAGTGAAATTTCCCAAAACAATTTTTGGGTAATGTGGAATACATGTGTCTAAGCCTCTTCACAAAGTTTGAGACTTAGAGCGCATTCGATGCTACCATAAATCAACACTCCCTCTTAGCGAGGAATGTGCTCTAGCAAATATGCCCTGTTGCATACTGCTCTGACTCTAAAGCATCTCCCCTTGCGCTGCTGATGTCTGACATGTTGTCCACCTACCACTGTGCTGTTGCAACTGTACTGTTGTTGACCCTGCCACGATCAACGCTGCATTTGTACTGCAACTCCCTCTCAAATGTTGCATCTGTTGCTAGCACTACTACTACTAACTCTGCACTGCAACTCAGCTACTGAGAAAAGAAACTGAAAACCATCGAAAATTTTGAACAAGTGTTCAGGATGCATCTTGATGTTGAAACTTTGACTGTGCTAGTCCACCGCTATCCCTCTGAAGCACTGCGTTGTTGCTACTCTGCACTGCGCTGCTCAGATTCTAGAGCTACTAACTACTGCATTTGTCGCTCCAGCACTCTTTTCCACCAACTGAAAACTCCTCCAGCTTGCTACTGCTAATCTTGGGCACCCGTAGCAAGGTCATGATCCAAGAGGTGGACTCCTTAAGGATCCTACCCAACTGAAGTTCTTGCGAACTTACAACTCAATGTCGCCCCATCTCCCTCCTGGAGATGCGTGGGAACTCATGGCATAGTCTTCCTCCTTGATCTTTGCGGGCACAGCCTTCGGATCGTGCCTCTCGTCCTTGTCCTTTTTCTTCAAAGGACGCTGGGTAGCGTAGTGACCGAGTTCACCACATCTGAAGGAATTTTTCTTCGAGACGTCTTTCTTACGTCTCCATTGCTCCTGCTGTCCCTTGGATGCAAGGGTTGCGTTTTCATCCTCCTCCTCCTTCATCTTCAATCCACTACCAGTGTTGTCGTCAAGTTTACACTTGACCAAGTCCCTCCTTAGCTCTTCTTGCTGAAGAGCAACCAACATCTCTTCCCAGGACGATAAGGTTTCTCTACCCAGTATGCTCTGGATGAACACCTGTCATTCTTCAGAGACTGCATTAAGAGCCAGTCTCACCATTGTTGTAGGAGAAGGGGTGGCCCCCACTGTTGCTAGTTGGTCATGTATTTCCTAAAGTTTCAACAGGAACGGAACAATACACTCCCCTTTATGCATCTGCATCATCCTTAGTTTCTACTCTAAGTACATCTTCCATTGTTCAGAAGAGCCTTCATACAGCGCTGCCAAGGCTTCCCACATCTGCCTAGTTGTGTCCTTGCCAGTTATATGGGACACAATATGATCTTTGACTCCATCAAGGAGCAGCCTTTTGGCCTTCGCCATATCAACCGTGTACTTCTTCAGCGGATTTGGTTTTGTAGGGATAGCTATCGTACTCATCACGAAAAGCTTGAGATCGTGCTCATCTAGAAGGCATGTGATTCTTTCCTTCCAGATCATGTAGTTGGAGGCTCCCTCCAACCGGTCTTGATCTCTAAGCCCGTGCGCTGCCATGGCCATCAAGAAAATGTCGAATCAACCCCTCTTCTTCCCCATTTGCACAACACTAGCTGGCTTACGCACTCCTTTTAGAGTTTGTAGATCTACCACCCAGATCTGCTACTCAGACCTTGGAAAATGCAATTCCCCGGCTAGGAACTTCCTGTGGAAGAAAATTCCCTCGCTGTGGTTTCGCTTCCTTTTCTGATGACTTTCTGCCCAACAAAACAAATTTTGCTTGTAGAAAACTGCGTCCCATCAACTTTGCGTTGCTCCCTCTGGCTCGACAAAATTTCGTTCTGGAAGCCCTTCCTCTCTGGTCGACTCACTAAAAGAGAGATTTTCCCGGAAATTTCAACCTTGTAGGCCTGCACTGCGCAATCCCTCCGAGGATTCGAACTGCTGCTTTCAGCAACGATTCGGCCTCCTCAGCGTTGGATCTGCTCTTCCTATTTCACCTGCAACGCTCCACAAGCTCTGATACCATGTGAAAATTCCAAGTCCTAGATCTGGAATCCTACTCCAACAAACTGATTTACTTCTCCTACTTGTAAATTACGTTAACAAGTTATTTTGCAGATTACTTCTGAAAACATTGAAGAAATTACTGAAGCAACCTTCACTTAATTAATTTAGATGCGGAAACAAGAAACTAAGCAAAAGGAATAATGCACACAGGACACCGTTGTTTTTGGACAAATGTCTCCGGAAAAACCCAATGCAAGAAAACAGATGCAACAAATCTGAGGGTTTTATTATTAAGCAACAGTTATTTTGAATACATCTATGAATGTCTCACTGGACAATTCAGTTACAGAGAAATATTGACAAAGAAAAATAGTGAGATTACCTCACACTACAATTCCCGGCTGATCTGGTAGCTGAAATGACGAAACCCCAGCACCCTCTGCGCAGTAGTTGCGTAGCCCTACGTGGGGACTTTTGATGTACTACGTCACCCCTTCTGTATGATCTTTCAACCCTCAAGAAACTTGATCCCAGCCCTCCCGACTCAGAATCTCGATTTCCTAGTTCAATTCACACTGTAACTCGGAAACGTTGCGTTGTCTCTGTGTGTGGCCTACGTGGCCCTGCGTCACCCTCTCTGGGCTTCACGCTACCCCCCCTTCGTCTTTCTCTACCTCTCTGCTAATGATCCTTGGCCCCGGAGAAGATCCTCCTACCAAAATTGTCTTTGCCCCTCAACTGCGTGAAGAATCTCTAGATCTGGTTTTCCTCTTGAGCACTGCTCACTAAAAGAAATTCGATCACTTGATCCCTTCAGTTTATCTTCCAAATGACCCTCAAGCCTTCCTCAATAGTCTTCTCGTTAAGACTTCAACGTTCGAGATTAGATCTCCAATCAACGGTTAAGATTACATTTAGACTTTCTGTTTTTTCTAGAAGTTTCACCCACAGTTTAAATTAATACCCATTAATTATTTTAATTTCCTAAGTTAGATTTAGGGTCCTCATTAAAATAATTAATTTATCAAATAAAACTGTTTTCGGGTGGAATTTCCCAAAACAATTTCTAGGTTATGTGAAATACATGTGTCTGAGCCTCTCCACAAAGTTTGAGACTTAGAGCACATCCGATGCTACCACAAATCAACAAAAGTATTCGTAGCTGAAATCGTGCTTCTAACATTGGCCATCGAAAGAAAAGGAGAGAAAACAGGGCTCACCGACCTGTGAGTCGAGGTTCCAACATACAATAAAACGTCCGGAAAATTAGAAGGAAGGGGTGAAGAAGGAGTCATAGGGTACTCAGGAACGTCTTCAATATCAACCTCATCTTCCGATTGGAAGAGCACCCCAGCAAGGACCAAAGTGTTTCTATCCAAATTACGAACTACACTAAGTTTTCACCTTGAGAAGCAATAGCCCCAAGAGGAGGATCAATCTGCAATGCGTTTGTTGCTACTGGTTGAAAATCACCAATATAATTTCTCCTACGCCTTCTGGATGAAGGTTCGACACTCGTAGGTGAGAGCCCACGAAACCTCCTAGACCGACGAAATGGTCGATCAACCACTTTAATTATTAAGAGAACTTTTTAAAGACTCAAAAAATTAAAAACCTATGGCAATTTAGGAGAAAAGAGCACTTGCTAAAATGTCCCTAAAGATACAACCAAACAAGAAACTTCCAGGTATTTTTGCTTTGGATAATTAGGACCGGACACCAAAATACAAGAAAGTGAAGATAAGGACCTTCCAAAGATAGTCTGGGATAATTACGGCCCAGTCCTACCAGTGAAGGTAACAAAAACAGTTACCCTAACCTCCAGCCAAAAGCCTTTGCCAATGCAAGTACCCAAGCTTCGCAAGGGCACCCTCCAAAAGTACTAATGAGAGTGATACAATGTCTACCTCAAGTACCACTGGTATTCCCCCCCACAGTCACCTATGTGGTCCCTAGGAAAGGCAACTAAGGTCACCAGTTCGTATCAGAAGCCGGGTGGAACAATCTTGGGCGCGAGATCCAACAAGTAGGAGAGGGGGTATCTCTCCTTCCCTGCCTTCACTCGTCCTCATGTTTAACTCCTGTGTTAGAAGAGCTTTCTCGAACAGCTTACGAGACTGGATTTTGCACTCTTTAAACAACTTCTACGTTTCAATTTAGAGTGGCCTTGGAGAGTTTACTCTCCACACACCTATTCCAAGGCCCTAAATGCCCTAGACTAGTTATGTATCTATGACAAAACAACTCTCCACACACCTATTCCAAGGCCCTAAATGCCCTAGACTAGTTATGTATCTATGACAAAACAAAATTCTAGATCATTTTAGTTAAGCGCTTGATTTTAATGGTTGTTTTTTAAGTCACGGGTAAATGGAAGTGCAACTTATGATGTTTTTGACGCAAAAAGAAATCAATAGAAAACCTGGCTACATGAAATGCAACTCTTTTTCTTCAATGAATAGTGAAAGGTTCTACAATAAAACTATGAAAGAAAAAACTCTTTTCTTTTTCTTTTCTTTTTAAAACACACTCACACACTCAAAATCTATCGAAAATACTACAATGCTTATAGTGTAACTACCTTAATGCAAACTAAAATGCTTAAATGCAAGATTCTATGGGCTATTCTTAAAGTAAACAAATGTGTTCTTTAAAAAGAACCAAAAGGCAAAATTTGACACACGAGGAACAAATACAAGAAAATTTCTCCCAAACCAAGCAAATTTAAACCTTAAGCGAAGATTTCACACTTGTTCGAAAATCAAAAAGACCAAAAACCAAAACCAAAGAAAAGAAAGACAACAAACAAAATGTTTTTATCTTTTGTTTTTGAAGAATAAAGAAAGTTTTGAGAAGACGAAGCAATTAATGACTCTAAGATCAAAATCAAGCACAAAAGACCTCAAATTTCACAAGCCACAAACAATCATCAAGATAATAAGACTTAAAGTGAAAAAGGGACTAGAAACTTGAATAAATTGATCCGAACAGAAGCATAAAGACTTCAGAAAGTAAGAAAGATTTCAGGAAGCCCAAAATCTTTCCAAGATTGCAAAAACACTTCTCAAAAAAGAAAAAAGAAACCAAATAGGTCAACTTCAAGAATGCAAAGCAAAGTAATGCAAAGATTGGATTATAAACGAATGGAAAATCAATTCATTGTCCCAAAGACACAGAACAATCAAGCACTTCACAAAGAAAGCTTGAACCCAAACTTTAAACCCAAAACTTCACCAAAATGCAAACCCTAGGTTGACAAGGTATTTTCACAAAAAGAGAAAGGAAAGACTATAACAGCGGAAAACAAGACTTTTCCATACTAATGATGACTCTAAGAAAGCTCTAGAAACTAGGCAAGACCCTTTTCTGTGAACAAGATTTGAAAAATTCAGCCAAAACCAAATATACGTGCTTGTATAGAGACAAACTTGCATATATACGCAACTTAGCCTGAAGAAACTAACATATACGCAAGTTTCTTTGGAAATAAACACGTATGTACGCAACTGTGTGTAATCAAAAGTGTGTATATATAGACCAGTAAAGAAAAATAAAAAGTACAGGTCTAATCCAGAAGATCTGACTACCTGCCCAGACTATAGACAAGTCAATGACATTGGAAAAATCAAGAAACCAAATAAAAAGGCCCGAATCAAGAGACAAACAACCCTTATTAGGAAATACAAGATTGTATTCTCTAGTGGAGTCGCCAATTCTATTGCAGGAGAAAGCTCCCTAGGGTCAGGGTTGAAAACCCCAATAGATCGAAGAGCAATCAATCAACAAGAAGCCAACAATCAAACAGTCTTATTACATAAACTACTAAAGTTGAGTTAAGAGAAGATACCCGCAGGTCCTACGTTTGGTGTCGTTCCCATACGGTCCAAACCCTTTGCTTCCTCTAAGGTTGTTAGACCTGCAACAAAGTTCAAAGAAGCATGCATACAACAAGTAGTTCAAAGTATGTGCATAATATGAATGTTAGATCATTAAACATAAAGATATAAAACATGAATCATAAATCATAAGATCATAACATGAATTATAACATAAGAGCATAATGTTCAGGAACAAGACAGAGTTTCTTTATCGATATCAGCAAAAGAATATGGAAGAATACAACTTGATTCAACCACGGCTCCAAGCGAAACCTTCCTCCGGATCTGTCCAACCCAAGCCTCAACAATCATCTCTCAAGCATATACACATGAATGTTATATAATGTAAGATGAACATCACTATGAGGAAACAAGTGTTTTCTATGACTGGGAGTGCAGGACACACAAGGAAACTCAGACTTGATCGGGGACCAATGGACTATAATATCGATATCCTATCTGTTCTTCCATCTTTAAGCCTTTCCATCAGGTGTATATATATCACCCAAAATCAGTTGATTCAGTTAGGCTATAGGCTCCTGTATGCAAGCTTTCGGTGAAACCCGTAAACCCTGCCCAAAAAATAGGATATTATATATCTTTTTCATATTTTAAATTACATATGCTCTCCTTATATTCTATATGGAGGTACCCGCATGTGTACGCGCTTTTTGAAGGGCAGAATCCCGTATGGAATTCAAAACATTGTTTTTTAACAAAGTGATCAAGTCTAAAGGGGAAGGGTTGCCCAAGGCCATAGAACAAAGCATCAAAACTACAAGAGTCCGTAATGATGCTATAACAGCCACATTCAATAGGAAAATGTACCAAAAAATGTAAAAGATGGTCGGGACAAACATAATTAACACATGGGAAAAAGCCAATACATGAGCTCTACCCTATACCCATGGCAATCACCCTGGTTCCATAGGCCCTAGATGAATCTCCTTTATCATTTAGCAACCCATGATTGTCCCTACCCTTGGAGGGAAATGAACCGCCCTACCAAAAAAGGGGTAATCACTACTATATCTTACACATCATGCTCTTGTCCTTTGAGCCCCAAGCAGTTAATCAAAGAAAAATCATAAAAGGAAAAAGACATATAAAGAAGGGTGGAAAAATCAAGGCCAGGCACCGCATGTACCACGATTGCTCCCTCCTACACATTATACGCCCAAGTATGGGGCTTCCCTTTCTCTAGCTACCCTTGTGCCCCGATATGTGGTCCAGGAATGCCCTCCTCATTCTCTATTCCATTTTACCTCTTTGTCACATGCCACCACCATTTGAGGAATGTACTTTGGACATACTATCCTCTCTAAAACTAGAAACCACCTAATAAGGTACTTGGCTAACCCCCTTTGGAGCTTTGAGACATTAGCACATGCCAAAGCCCAGTACAGAAGGGCATGCCATTATGAAGTGTCCACATGTTGTCCATGGTTTGTAAGCCCTCTTACACGATTACTTTAATGACTTGTTGTACTGGAAAGCTAGGGGATGCATTGGATCTTATGCAGGATTGCAGATGGTGTCCATTTGGGTTTGGTCTCCCTATACAGGGTCCTTACCTTCCAGAGGGCTACATTGACACATATAGGGTGTGTGTAGAGGGCCATGGGCCTCCATAGCAGTAGACAACACTCCATGGATCCCCAAAGATGTTCAAAGATGGCTAGAGATCCACCTTTTGGATGAGGAAGATGCACTTGGTACATTATGCCCAGCTGGCCGCACAGGTGCACAACACGCTTGGCAGGTATCTCGGGACTTGTATCATGACATGGCAGCATTCATTCCATCATTTGATCCCCTACAGATGGTCTGTAGGCATCTTCGACTCATATGGAGACCCATGGGGTCATTGGTGTGCCCCCACACCCACTGGGAGCACCACAGGTTTATTGTTTGGAGAACAAAGGGCCACCCCCTTGTCTGTCACTTTTGAGGACTTTATTCATCATTATGGCACCCATGGACCTCATCAAGCCTCCTAGAGGGCCCCACTTTTATAGGCCATTTTGTCACATCCGATCAAGTGAGCCTCCTAATGGGATCAATCAACATCCTATTCCCCTTGTCATCATCTTACACAAAGCCCAAAGCATATACCTCTCATCCCTCAGAGTCTCAACTTTAAACTACCCTATCTGAGCCAGTTTTAGGATCAACGCTCCCTGCAAGCCTACTGGGGTGCGACCACCTATAGGTTGCTCCACTGTGGCCAGCATTGGTCACCAGCAGGTTGCCCTCCTTTGCCCCTGTGTTGGTTCTAAAATTCCGGGAGAATGATCGAGATTTCGGAAGCCTCACCTTCTAGGAGTTTCTAGAAGTTGTTTCAACTACCTAGCTTGGATTTACATTCAAATCCTATCTTACCCTACTTTGGAGTTTTCACCACTTATCCTTTGATCCTATCCCTCCATCAAAGGTGGATCTAAAACCTTAGAATGGTAATTGGATAAGAACTCCCAACTTACCCCACTCTTCTATATATTTTCCCTCTCATATGCAAGAGGTAATGGATGGTTGGCTTTGCAGAGTGATTTTGCCCTTATGCTGTTGCAGTAAGTAGTTATTATCTCATGCATAGTGACTGGAGGTGCATATTGCGACAAGGAAAGGACGAGTTAACGACTTGGGGGATCTCTTCTACAAGATCAACTACCACTTATGGTTGTAATCTCCTTTCATTTATATTAATGCAAAGAATTCTCTGTTTTCGTATATGTGATGTCGTTATTTCACTTATTTGAATACCATGTTGATCTATTGAATAGAGTATTTAGATGATACTACATACATCTCGTAGTTTCTTGGCTTGTGTTATCTAACTGTGCAGGATCTAATTTTGGCATTCAAAGCTGGAATTGGAGCTTCCAAGCTAAAGAAGGAGCGAAGTGAGCGACAGTTTCTAGGTAGGCCTCACTCCATCATCTATTTACTTTAAGGAAAAGCATTGAGTTCATTGTCTCTCTGTTGTTCTAGGTTGACCACCAAACCTAGGGGAGATACCTTTGTCCGCAATTGTAAATCCCGTATAACAAATTGGCAACCATACTGGGGAACAAAGTATTCCCTTGGTGGTTTTCCTTGTCCCGTGTTTGATTACCTCCTTGGCAAACCTTTGTTGCATTATCCAACCAAGAACAAACCTAGGAAGTGGCTTCATTCAACCCTTTTTCCAATTTTTGTGCTGGAAACCTCTTTCCCATGCCCAACGCTCCCCTAGTGCCTTTGATAGAGCGTTGCACCTCACCTAGGCCCACTCTGTCCCAGTGTTGCAAAGCACTAATGCCCTCTCTGCACCAACGTTGGTCCCTGTTTTTGTACAAATTTTGCCTTGGTTTTTGAGCCTCTCTTTCATCAGCCTGTTTCTAACTAAGTTTCCTTGAGTCTTCAGTGTCTTGTGGTCTCTCTAAAACCTCCATTCAGTTTGCATTTGTGTTTGTTTTCCTTCGATAAGAACTGGTTTCAATTTTTCTTTGTTCTTATCGTTTGGTCGCTTGCAAACTTGTTTTGTTTGATTGCGGATTGCTTGGATGAATTGTTGTTTGAGTCCTCATTCTGAAAAGTGTAATTGAATCAGTAATTGAAAATTTGCATCTTAGTTTTCTTCATTTTGAAAATTAAGTCTGGTGAAAAGAAAAATTTTGCATTTTGCATTTAGGGTTTTGCATTTACATTAGATTAGGAACAATTGCATTAAAAGGGAAATTGCATCTTGCATCTTATTTGTTGCATATTCTATGCTGCATCTTGATTGTTTCGTCCCTTAGCTAGATTTTCATTGAAAGAGAAAAGATTCCTATATTCTCATGCTAGATTTGCATTTTAGGATATTCAAGTAACATTTGTGGTGAGTCCCAAAACTGTAACTTAATCAAAGATAAACAGTTAAATATATTGAATCAACCTAAGGAGCCTTTGTAACATTAACGCAAACATTTAAAGGTCTAGGCTAGAGATGTGTTCCGGCGTCGTTAAACGTAGGAGTTGTCATTGTTTGCCAGCGTTGCATCCCGGGGGTGAAATCTCGTTCCATGTACGTAAGTGTATAGGATCGTTCTCCACGTACCTTCGGGTATATCTGATGGTGCTCCCAAGAAAAGTATATAGAAACGCTCTCATCGAACGATTTATTATGCATACTACGCATTGCACTCCCACGTACCATCGAGGATATTTTGGGAGTCCCCACTAGGTTGCTATCCATCCATAGTTAACCGAGTCTGCCGCCTTGTATACCATGATACCCCGAACACAACATTCGGGGAGATTGGTTTCTGTACGTTAAGTCCTTGGTTCATCAAGGTGTATATTGCAGTTCACGATTGCTTGGTAATCCTTTATGCCTAGATTATCCTCTTTTTATTTATTTCTTTTTGTGTTAATAAGATTTATTGTTCAATGCAGAAGAACAAAATCCCCATCCTCGTTTTTCGTGTAGAATTCAAATTAAGCATTCCCTACCTCCAGAGGCTACTCCTATCCGACGTCAAAAACATAAGAAAACGCAAACTACCAAATCAGGAACTTCAGGCACTACTTTTGGCCCTCCTCCTGATATTGAACTGCCAAAATCATCTGTCCCTTTGAGTTCCAAACCCGAGATTACATCTACCCCTGTTGGTGACACTGACACAATTGAAATAAAAGTCCTTGAAACTTTGTTACCTGAGGTCATTGAACCTGACCTTCCTGAGTCAGACCTTTTGTTTCCTGAGGTCATTGAACCTGAGGAGCCTCATCCATCCTCATCTGATTCTGTGAGACCTTCCTCTTCTCTTCCTTTGTCTCAGACAGAACCAATATATCTCGGACCTGACGGTTAACCTCTTCCATACAGACTTTTGAGTATTGAAGAGATCCCTCAAGAAGAACCTCGTCCTTCTAATCCTGTTCATTGGGAAAGACTTTTTTATCAACCCAAACCTTTTCCATCTCTTCAAACTTCGATACAACCTCCTTTCCCTGATTCTTTGGGCTTACCCGCTGATCTTCTGCAACAATCTTCATTGGGATTGTCAACCATGACTGGAACTGATTCAAGCTCCCAACCTGTGTCCACCACTATGGTTGCGACATCAAGTGTCCCTTCCTCATCTATGTTCGTGACATCACTAGAAACTCATTTATATGGTGGCCCGTCCGTCCCACCTGGTTATAAGTGATTATCTAGTACATTTTTTGGTGCGGCTTCTAGTTCGTGGACATCTCCCATGTCATCTAATTCGGGAATAATGTCTAGTACTTCTCTTATGAATGCCACACAGACTGCTCCTCTTCATCCGAAAACACCTACAATAGAGCAATAGACTGGTCCTTATATCAGTGGGCAAAGCTACCCTCAACAACCTAACTCTCCTTATGTTGGGTACTTTCCATCTGGATCGCCGTTCCCTCCATCATCCTCTCCTCTGCAGGGGGGCAACCTGTTGTTGGTATACGTCAATATGGTAATCCACCTAATTATGGTCCGCCTTATCCTGGAATGGTTGCCAATGTTTGGTCCTTCAAATATTGAACTGCCAAAATCATCTGTCCCTTTGAGTTCCAAACCCGAGATTACATCTACCCCTATTGGTGACACTGGGGGAAACCTGTTGTTGGTATACCTCAATACGGTAATCCACCTAATTATGGTATGCCTTATCTTGGAATGGCTGCTAGTGTTTGGTCCTCATATTGAACTGCCAAAATCATCTGTCCCTTTGAGTTCTGAACCCAAGATTACATCTACCCCTATTGGTGACACTGACACAATTGAAACAAAAGTCCTTGAAACTTTGTTCCCTGAGGTCATTGAACCTGACCTTCCTGAGTCAAACATTTTGTTTCCTGAGGTCATTGAACTTGAGGAGCCTCAACCATCCTCGTTTGATTCTACGAGACGTTCCTCTTCTCTTCCTTTGTCTCAGACAAAACCAATAGATCGCAGTTCCCTCCATCATCCTCTCCTCTATAGTGGGGCAACCTGTTGTTGGTATACCTCAATATGGTAATCCGCCTAATTATGGTCCGCCTTATCCTGGAATGGCTGCCAGTGTTTGGCAACCTACTTCACCCATTCAACCTGGTTCATTTTGGGATCGATTGCTGAATCCTGAAGTTGCACCATCCTCATTGCAAATTCCTATCTATCCATCAACACCTCAACAAGCTCAAATACATGTGAGCCAACCTTTACAGCTTATTCCAACAGTGTCTGGTTCTTCCCAGGCGCCGCTTAGTCAAACTGTACAAGGTGCCTCGTCTTCTTAATCGCTTGCGCAAAGTGCTCCTCGAGTTTCGGTAGGTTAAATTCTTCAAAATTTGGCGCAGTCTCAACCGAACCCACCATACCAAGGGGCAATACAAATCCCTATCGGGCAACAGTCTGGACCTCATCACGCGCCTTTTCAAGGCCAACAAATCCAGACCCAACTATTCCAGCAGCTTTATCGCCATCTTGGGGTTGGGCAACAAACTCACTTGTATGTTGGTTATTAGAATGCTCCATATCCTGGTCACCAGGTTCCTTATTATCAGAACCCTCCTTATCTAGGCATGCAAGTACCCATTGCTCAGGCTATTCCTTCTTACCCAGGTCATCCTCCTTCGGACTTTAATCGACAGTTGCCTTTTGTGGCTACTCTTGAATTACCTGACTTAACTCGGCTTACTAACGACCCCATCGCTCATTCTCCATGGTGACCGATTATTCCCACCAAGTTGCCATCTAATATCCCAAAGTTCAATGGGAATCTTGGAGAAGACCTATCGACGCATGTCATGATGTATCATCTATGGTGTTCATCCAACTCCCTCAATGATGATTCCATTCGACGTCGTCTTTTCCAGCAAATGCTTATAGGTATCGTAGCTAAATGGTATATTGAATTACCTAGAGCGTCATTTCACGATTTCAATACTTTAGCCACTACCTTCCTCACACATTTCCAGTTGCCTATCAAATACGAAACTGGAACGGAACTATTGACTAACTTCAAACAATCAGATTCCACCCACATTTCAAATCACATTCATGAGTGGAGGCGTCGTCATCGGTTGGTCAATAACGTTGTTCCCAATCAGTGGTTGGCGGAATGGTTTGTCAAACCTCGATTAGCTCCTGTAACAAAGGATGTCGCCTAAGGTGGAGTCGTGACCAAAGAGCAAGTTATTGCTCATGCTCAATATCTAGATTTGGTTTATACCCAATCGGGCACGCTCTATGATAAGATACCAAACGCTCTGCGACCTTCAAACATTGTTCCTCTTCCGCCTGGTAAAGAATCTCATGCCGCTGATGGCATTATTGGTTCTGCTAGTTCGCAGTCGGTGGGTAAACCATCTGGTATAACTCTCGTCACTCCTGCTTAAAACCCTCAATCCCACCCTCCTACGGCTTCTACTTCCGAGATAAATGCCATTTCATCTGATAAAGGCAAATCTCAACAGCAACCTAAAAGCAAGAAGAAAGGTAAGAGTAAGAAAAAGAAAGATTTCTCACCACGGGATAAACAAACAAACTCATCTTACGATGAGAAACGAAAGCTTCGATACCCATGCTTGATTTACAACTAGGATCACTTTACACATGATTTACCACACCGCGCTGAAGTGAATCAGTTTCTTAAATCATACACTTCTCCCGATGTGTTTACCAACCTGTTTCTCAATCAGGAGACTCATATGGTTGCCCAAGACCCCTCTTCCTCTAACACGGTTCTGATGCCTTCTTCCTCAAAGCTGAAATCCGATGTTTTGGTGGCCACTCGGAACAAAGACTATGGTAATGTGAATCCACCGAATGGTTAGGCTACTGATCAACCTGCTAGTTCGGCATTGATCTCTTCTAATTTTGTTTCGCCTCCGGAATTGACTATCAAGCCTCTGAAGGGTGTTATCCATAAGTCTGCTTACAACCCTCATTCAAGAGTTGCCCAAAATTACAATGTGGTTGAAGACTTGGCTCAATCTCCACCAGCCATGTCCACTCTTGAGGTGTTACCAAACTGCCTCGCCCAAAAGAAGGCCTTGTTGTCGGCTATCGGATGTATGAACCCATTGGATTCCAACCTAGTGGTTTTCTCCCATGAAAACTATACTCCTCGGCTTTCAGCTCAGTTAGCTTTTATGATTAAAGTCACTGTCCATGGTAAAAACTTCATCGTTCTATTGTGGACGAGGGAGTCTCAACTTGCATCATGTTTATGTCTTGCTGGAAGGCGATTGGTTCACCTCAACTGAATTAATCGACCACCACACTAAAAACCTTTGATGGAAGGACATATAAACCCTGTGGGATTTTGAATTCCGTCCAAGTGGAACTTGGGGGAAAAACTATCTCTGTTGAAGTAGAAGTTATAGACGGACCTCTTGATTATAATCTTCTACTAGAACGTACATGGGTTTATGCTATGGCTGTCGTCGTTTCAACTTACTTCCGCATGATCACCTTTCCTCATAAAGGCGAGATCGTAACCATAGATCAACTCAACTTCTTTGCCTCTGATTCCAATGTTATTGGAAGTGTCCCTCTTGTAGGGAAGCCCTACATTCCTATATGCATGTTGGAGTTGGATTATTGAAGGACTCATCGCTTATGGGGACTTTTTCCCTCCTTCCTCCTCCCCCTTCCAACTCCCCACCTTCGGTTGGTAATATCAATATGATATGATGTTCGACGATTCTGGCTGATCCATGGATTGTATCGGGTGAAACTGACATCCAAAGTTTTGGCGACCGAATGTCGCTTAGCCTCGTTGAGCAAGGTTATGAAGCCATCTACTCGACTTGCGCGGCCCATACTTTTTCTTCGATCAATTGGATAGATTGATCGCTAGATTATGGCACACCCTCTAATCCTTTCTCGCGTATATTCTCAATTGACGAAAGCATCATGGAGATCATGATGTCAAAAGACACGCCGTGGGACGAACATCACCATCGTTCCTCCCTTCTCGATTCCTTAGAAGATAATCTTGCTGGTTTGTATCAACCTAATTTTGTCAAACCCTCTACAAATTTCGTTTCCATTCATGAGATCGACTTTGAAAATAACCTCTCAAATATTGGTGAGACCATTCCTTTCGATATTTTGATCAAACCAGGAATAGTCGAAAATCTTTACATCAGAGTGACTCTGCCCTTATGCTTTTGTAGCAAGTAGTTATCATCTCATGCATAGGGTGACTGGAGGTGCATATTGTGAGAAGGAAAGGACGAGTTAACAACTTGGAGGAGATCTTCTACAAGATCAACTGCTACTTATGGTTGTAATCTCTTTCCATTTATATTAATGCAAAGGATTCTCTGTGTTTGTATATGTGATATCGTTATTTCACTTATTTCAATACCATGTTGATCTATTGAATAAAGTATTTAGATGATACTGCATACATCTCGTAGTTTCTTGGCTTGTGTTATTTGATTGTGCAGGATCTAATTTTGGCAATCAAAGCTGGAATTGGAGCTTCCAAGCTAAAGGAGCGAAGTGAGCGACAGTTTCCAGGTAGGCATCACTCCATCATCTATTTACTCTTAAGGAAAAGCATTTAGTTCCTTGTCTCTCCATTTTTCTAGGTTGACCACCAAACCTAGGGGAGATACTTTTGTCCGCAATCGTAAATCCTGAGCCCTAGCTCTAGGATCAAGTTTTGCCCTGGTGTTCCCAAGGCTAGTACCTAATAGGGTCAATTTGACATCTTTGGGTGAAAATTCTTGTTTGATCATTTCCCCTCACCTTGGCCAGGTTAATAACATCATTGGTTGCCAAAATCCATCCCCTAACCTGGGCTGGGTCCACTTGGCCTCATGCGGTCCCATTCTTCACCAAAGACTATTTATCAAGGACTACCCGGGAATCCAAGTTTCAAAGGGATTTTAGGGATTGGCAAACTTCTTTACAAGCCATATTCCTCTCCCTCAACCCTCAAATCCTCATCCCCTCTCCCTAGAAAACCAAGACCCTTGCTTAAAGAGCAAACAGACTCCATCCTTCATTCTATCCTAGGGAAAGGGCCTAAGGGGTCACTTCTCTTATATTTGTTGATATATATATATCCCTTTATAAGTGGCTTCCTAAAGCATCGGGTCTCCTCCCATCGGTGAAAGTCCGTAAAGAGCAGGGAGTCTTAGTTGTGGTGACAGTGGGCTAAGTCTCCATCGTTGCCCTTAACCTAGCAGTTGCCCTCTTAGAAACCCCTTTTAGGTCCCCTGCTGGTTTGAGTGGTAACATAACCCACAACTTGCGCAAAAGTACAAGTCAGCCTGAGCAAGGAAATTCGACCCCCTAAACCACTTATAAATAGACCTAATGTCACATCACTTGGAAGCATCATTCACACATCACATCTTCTCTTTTTTGGTTCGTACAACTCTGAAATTGCAGGTCCGAGTTCACACCTGCGAGTGGGAAAGAGAATCTGTTGACCAAATTTGACTTCTGTTTACGGCTTTTGACCAGCATTGACTTTTGGGATTTTGATCATGGTTTGACTTGTGTTTTTGGATCTGTTTTGGAGGCCACATTCAGGAGAGAGAAGGCTGAGACTTTCTGAGCACTTTGACTGAACTTGGCCACAGACCTGAGGCAGCCCTTGGCTGCAATGTTGACATTGACTTTGACTGATTTCAGAGGGAGTTTTTGGGACTGTTTTGACCAAGTTTGACTGAGCTAAAAAGGCTGAGTTTTCTTCTGCTTTGGCTGAACTTTTTGTCGACTGATTTGACTGTTGAACAGGACTGGCTAGGTCAGAGTTGACTGCTGTTGACTTTGACCAGAAATTGCAGAGTTGACTTTTGACCAAAATTTACTACATTGCTCATTTCGGATTGTATATTGGATAATTGACTTGGTTGGTCAAGGGTTTGAACCTTCGACTCATTGTTGATGTACTTGGACATTGTATCTCTCTGCTGAACATTTGATGACAATCTAATAGAAGAAGAATTTGGAAAGGGTTTTCCCCCTTGTGGGTTTTTTCCTAGTCTTCGACCAAATTGCTGTGTCTCTATTGTTCATGGCTGTCTTCTATTGTGCATGTGATTTACTATTCTATCTACAATTGCTTATTGTTATTGGAAGATTGAATTATATTGGAAATTGTTTGCAAATTGAAGAAGAATTGTTACAAGTGATTGAAGAAGAACACCAGGAAAATAACATAAACGACAATTCTTAACTGTGGATCTGCTGCAGCAAGGACAGTGAGTAATGGGTAAAAGAGTTGGATTAACTGGGAATGTACATTTAGTGGGTTTTAGTATACAATTTGCACAGGATGTTTTGAGAGAATAAGCGGGCAGTCAATGCAATTGTTTCAGTTGAGAGCTAGTAATCTTTGTCTGCAGTTGGGGTTAAGGATTCTACTGGAAGTTAGGGCAATGAGTTGATTCATTGGATAGTGCTGATGATTGCTAGGATAGAATCCCCATGGGTTTGGCAGACCAGTAAAAAGGTTTTGTGGTTTTTATTAGCAATTAACCCAAATACCCACATGAATATAAGACATTTAGAATAAAGTTAAATTGTCATGGTAATGATGTTTCTTTAAGGACTGCAGGTTTTGATAGTCAGCTTGAATGAAGCTCAGAGAAAGGTTTTGATTTCTTTCTTTTTATTACCTTAAAGTTTTTTATCTTGAACCTCGTAGTTTATCTGCATTATCATTATGACCGTAGTTACTGGGATTGTCTTTTTCATCGCCAGAAAACTCTTTTTAGTGGTTCCTCTTTGGCTGGTGAAATGCCATGCTTGTAAATTTCTATTATGACTATTTCTCATATTCTACTCTAAGCTCGAGAACAAATTCCTTTGAATTTTTTGTGCTTACTTTTATAGTTCACATTATCATAGAAGTGAAAAGTAAGAAGATTACCACATTTCAAGGTGTGAAGTTGCTATGTGAATTCTATATTCAAAACTTGATATAGAACTGTGTGTTTAACACTTGTGTTTTTGTTATCCTTGTTTTCCTGACACCCTTGACAAAGTAAAACTTCCGCGTTTCACATTTCTTTGGCAACTATGTTGAATTGTGGACTTAAGAGTAACCTTATATTATGAAGGATTTCTTTTTCATTTATCTCCTCCGTCTGCCAGTAAAAATTAGTATACATTTATATTCGCAAGAGAATGTGTTATTTGAATTCATGCTAAAATCCATACTAAAATTTGAGGTCTGTTATAATAGGACCACCTCAATGATGAAATCTATGTTTTTAACTTATTGTGTGTGTGTATATATAAACTAGGAGAAGATCAGTTCCAGTTTTCCTACATTTAAACTTTTATCTGTACATTTTCTCAAGTTTACGTGATCACACTTTTTTTAACAGGAAAGAAATGATCCAAGGTTTTCTCGATTTTTACGAATGCTCCGGGTTGGTGTTCCAGAGCAAGTAAGTGCCCATTATTTGTTATTTTCTAGTTTGTTTCAAACAGGTGGATTAGAAGGGCAAAGTATACATGTAAAACATGTTTGATTATCCAATAAGCCTAGAAACTCCGTTTTTCTTGTTCACCAGTGTTGAACTTTTGGCTTTATGTCAGATATTCTGTCCATTTTCATTGTCACTGACGTGAAGGCAGTGGCACTGAGTTCAAAAAGCATCTCTAAAGAATTTATATATTTGGATTCAATAGAGAGTAATACAACCAAAGACTATATTTGTTTTATAACCAATTTGGAAGTGGTGTGAAATATTTTGTGATGCAAAATGCATGGTATGGTTTACATGCTTTGGTAGATGTATGCACCATAAAAAGCATGCATTATTGATCCAGCTACGTTTGAATTGTTGCAGGCAGTAAAGCTGCAGATGTCCATTGAAGGATTAGATCCTAATTTGCTCAATCTATCTAACGCTACGCAGTCACCTGGTTAAATATTAGTGTTTTATTAGGAAATTGATGGTTTATGCAGTGCTATATTTTGGCAGCAATTAATGTATTTGCATTCATATTTCTCAGAGAACTATGCATTAGAAGGCTTTGCACAGTCTTTTGTCTCGTGAGAGTTCGGATAAATCATTTTCATGGCCAGTGCATGCAAACAGAATTTCAGTCAAGCATTTGGTAATTAAGTAGCAGGAGAATATCTTGCAATGAAAGCTTGTTTGATGCCTTCTTTTGGAAGTCATTTGTCACTCCAAGAGGATCATATTGGAACTTAGTGTTCCATATGCTATCCAAGCATCATCAAACAAAACACTAGTTTCAAATATGTATGCGAACAACCAAGAATGACTGCCAAGCAATGATCCTTTGTGTTCTGTTAAAAATAGCAGGAAGGAATCATATGTACTGCTTTAACCAAAAATAGCTTTGTATTAAATTATTTCTGAAATTGGACCTTTTTTATCTCTGCATTTTGAAGTTGAATCTGCTAAGCCGTATTTTTTCCTCGGCAGTTTGTTTTCTGGAAGCATTTACTGAAAATACCTATTTGATAATGTCTTTGGCCCTGATGTTTACAAGGATACAGATACATATGAATGCATGATTCATAAGGTTTTTGAAAAGTTTTGGATACGATATAGCTGAATATTAATCAGATTTTGTTCACTTTCTAAGAGCATGGATTCTTAAGCATGCCCTTCGACTTAGTTTCACCACTTTAGAGATTAATTTTTAATATATATCAAATAATGATATAAATTGAATACTGTTGTAACTGTGGACAATAGACAATGCAATTTGGATGTATTATGAAGTGTGGCCAATATCAATACTTACCTATGTTGAGTGTTTAAATTGAGAGGATATTGTAAATGCTCTTGGTAGAAAACAATATCTACATAACATGATTTAGAAGAAAGCAGATCCTCAAGTTCTAAGTCGATGCTAATTTGCTTTGTGGATTATGTTGCTAAAGTTCTGACAGAATATGTTATGAAATATATATTCGGCATCTTATATAACAAGGTTAGATGGACAAATTTCAAGGTCATATTCATTCAATTTCATTGTTCGAATCACTATGCTTATTTGCGGGTATGTGTCTACCAATTATGTACACATTTTTCCTAGGAAAATAAAGTTTTCTGAGTACTTTATGGAGACTAACCTGAAAGGGATTAAGAGAGTTGAAACCATGATCTCCCAACATTGGAGGAAAGCTTCCACCTTTTGCTTATGACCACTTCAGCTAACCCTTGAGGTGAACTATCAATTATAATTAAATAAAACAAATGCAACACACAGAACGTGAGACAGAGCTCACAGAACTTGTCATTAGCTCAACGACAACATTACATATTTATAGCATATGCACTCACCTAATCTTCCTAATTTTGAGGCAACAATCTTGAACTGGTGGAACTAAACTCTAATTATAAAACTCTCGTTCAACAAACTATAACCACTCCTATTTCTACATTATTCTAGATTATTCTCACATCCTCCCTTAATGGAGAAATGGATTTTCTACAACACCTAATTTACTTCTAAAAACTTCAAACTTGAGTTTACCAAGAGGCTTGGTAAAGATATCAGCCATATTATCCTTGGTATTACAAAATACTAAATTAATTTCATTTGATTCAATCTTCTCTCATACAAAGTGGTATTGCAGCTCAATGTGTTTTGATCTGGCATGATATATTGGATTGTGTGTTAATTTGATAGCACTTTGATTATCACAATTTATGCATGTTGAACCACTTTGCTCCTCTTTGAAATCTGCAAGAATTCTCCGAAACCAAACAGCTTCACAAGTGGCATTGGTCAAAGCTTTGTACTCAGATTTTGTTGATGATAAAGAAACAGTTGGTTGTTTCTTACTACTCCATGACACAACCCCTGATCCAATGTGAAATGCATAGCCAGAGGTAGATCGTCTATCATCAGGATTTCCTGCCCAATCTTAATCAGAAAAACTTGTCAGTGCAA
This sequence comes from Pinus albicaulis, assembly GCA_034641835.2. Lineage (NCBI taxonomy): Eukaryota > Viridiplantae > Streptophyta > Pinopsida > Pinales > Pinaceae > Pinus > Pinus albicaulis. The sequence goes on from CM076572.1 coordinate 981,232,529, forward strand.
CATCAGATTCATCAATAGACGTAATACCTAAATTGATTGTTCCTTTTAAGTATCAGAGAACTTTCTTTGCAGCGTTCCAGTGATTTCCTGAAGGCTTAGCCATAAACTGACTAAGGATACTAACTGAGTATGCAATGTCTAGTCTGGTAGTGGTGAGATAGTTCAGACTTCCCACCAACTGACGATATAAAGTTCCATTTGCCTCTTTAGTTCCATCTTCTTTTTACAGCTTTGCATTCTGTTCTAAGGGAGTTGACATAGCTTTGCAATAACTCATATTGAACTTTTTAAGAATTTCTTTTGTGTATTTACTTTGAGTGATCATTATTTTACCAGGCTCTCTCCATACCTCAATTCCTAAACAGTAATGCAATTCACCCAGATCTTTCATTTCAAATTCCTGAGACAACTGAATTTTAATTTCTTCAATTAACTTGTAAGCACTGCCTATGATAATGAGATCATCCACATATAAAGATATTAAAGCAACATTTCCTTCTTCATCTTTTTTAACATACAGGTTAGGATCATTTTTGCTTTTCACAAACCCATTCTGATGAAAGAAGGTATCAATCTTTACATACCATGATCTCGGCACCTGTTTCAAACCATATAAGGCTTTTCTTAACCTGCAGACTAGATGCTCCTGTCCCTGTTTGACAAACCCTTCAGGTTGAACCAAATAAACTTCTTCTTTTAAATCACTATTTAGAAAAGCAGATTTGACATCCAATTGATGTATATTCCAATTATGTTTTGTAACTAAGGCAATCAGTACTCTAATTGTATTCAATTTAGCTACTGGTGCAAAAGTATCTTCATAATCAATTCCCTCCTGTTGAGCATATCCTTTTGCAACTAATCTCTCCTTAAATTTATCAATGCTACCATCTGCTTTAAATTTAGATTTATACAACCATTTGCTTCCAATTGGAACTTTGTTTTCAGGGAGTTCAACTAATTCCCATGTTTGATTTTTCATAAGAGAGTCATATTCATCATTCATAGCATTTCTCCGTTGTTCATGCTCTTTAGCTTGTTCATAATCAACTGGTTCTACAACATTCATGATATTAGACATCAAGGCATAATCTCTATACCTTGCAGGAGGCTGGTTTGTCGGGTTGACCTTCTTGGTTCTTCAATACCTGTCGGAGTTCCATCCATGATTCTCCTGCTTTGAGGTGAATCTTCCTCTCGTGATGAATCACTGCTGCTAGATGTGCTCATGCTGCTTTCATTCTGATCTTGAACCTATACCTGTACCTGTTCCTATTCCTATTTAACCAAAGTATCAATTTTGACATGATCATCATTAGATATATGCCAAGCATCATTCATTGTATCACTTTTATCAGCATTCTCATGAAACACCACATCTCGACTTGCAAACAGTTTATGTGAACTGGGATCAAACAGTTTCTATGCTTTCTGATCTGTACAATACTCAATAAAAACACACTTGATTGACTTTGCATCAAGCTTTCTTCTGTTATCCTTAGGAATATGTGCAAATGCAGTACATCCAAATACTCTTAAATGACTGACATCAAGTTTATGACCATAAAGAATCTCAAAAGGAGTTTGAAAAGCTAATTTCTTAGTGGGACTTCGATTCTTCAAATAAACAGCAGTATTAATGGTTTCTGCCTAGAAACCATTAGAAATGTTTTTACCTTGAAGCATACTGTGAGCACACTCCACCAGTGTTCTTTTCCATCTCTTAGCGACACCATTTTGCTGAGGAGTATGAGGTACTGTGAACTGTTGTTGGATCCCATGAAATTTACAATACCTGTTAAACGCTCATGATTCATATTCACCACCCTGATCTGATCTGAGAATTTTAATGTATTTGCCTGTTTGCTTTTCAATCAAAGTTCTGAATTCTTTAAAATACTCAAAGACATCACTTTTTCTTCATATGAAATAGACCCATGTATATCTAGATCTATCATCAACAAAAATAAGAAAGTAAGAAGCACCACCAAGCGATCTAGTTTGCATAGGTCCACATACATTAGTGTGAATTAATTCAAGTATATCATATTTTATTTTCTCTGTATGAACAGGAAACTCCTCTCTATGTTGCTTACCAAGTGCACAAGCTTCACATGGTAAATGTTCACACTTCATAACACGAATACCTTCAACCATTGTTTTTCTTTGCAACAACAATAAATCATTGTAATTTAGGTGCCCATACCTATGATGCCATAACTCTGCTATTGAAGTTGCTGTGGATGTCAATGCAACATGACGCTTCATCGTTACATCCAATTTATACAATCCACCAACCCTGGTACCTGTGGAAACAACCCTGTAGTGATCCTGAACATCTTTCACAATACACCCCAATTTACCAAATTCCACTTAAATTATTCTCAGTGATAATTGAAACAGATATCAAATTCTTTATAATACCAGGAACATACATCACATCATGAATCTGTCTCATTTGTCCATTAGGTAAGTACACACTTATTACGCCATAGCCTTGGACTTTATGTCACCTGTTATCTCCTAGGTAAATGTGTGTGCCATCAGTGTTCTCGTAATATTTATCATACCATTCTTTATTACAAGTCATATGAGCTGATGCACCAGAATCTATGAACCAAACAGTCTCATCATCAGTTTCAGCAGACAATGCAGCATCAGAAAGAAACAATTTAAGATTTTTAAATCCACCAGTAACTAAAGTGTCTCTGTTCATGAAATTTCCATTATGCCTTCTATGTCTATGATTTGATTCATGATTCTTTCTTCTATAGCAATATTTAGCTAGATGTCCAGGTTTTCCACAATAATCACATTCAATATGTCTCTTAACATAAGAATAAAGATGTGTCATACCTTTCTGCTTTGCTTGAAAACGGCCTCTGTTCCTGTCCCATGGTCTCCCTCGGAATGATCTTTTACCTCTTGCAATCAATGTCAAATCAAAATCATTTGAATCCAGTTCAAAAAAATTCATTCTCTCTTCTTCTTGAAGAAGAATTCCAGCCAATTCATCAAATATAGGAGGCGTTTGTCTAACTGAGAGTGCTGAAATAAAGACTTTATAGTCTTGGACTAAACCTTTCAAAGCAACAGTTACTAAATCGCTACTAGACACTTTTTCACCAATGTCACCAAGCTTATCGCTTAAGTCTTTAATTCTAGAAACAAAGTTGTTGATGCTTTCATTGGCTTCCATTTTCATAGATAGTAGCTTCGTTTTTTAAAATAAAATGCGGTTTGCATTAGTAGTTTCGTACAAACATTTGAGAATTTCCCACGTGTGCTTTGAAGATGTACGGTCTCGAATGTGAGGAATGATGTTGTTCTTGACAGACATGTGCAACAACACTTTTGCTTTCATTTCTCGCTTATCCCAATCTGGAATCGCGGCGGCAGCAGCAGGCTTGGGCTCGTCACCTTTGACAATCGTCCAGAGGTTGTATGCCTCGAGAACGGTGACCATCTTAAACTTCCAATTGACGTAGTTTTCGCCATCAAGTTTGGTGGATTCATTTAAATATGAATCGGCAAGAGGATTAGCCATTGTTTTCAACAGCAATGACCAGATTCAATTGCAAGAAATTAATTCACTGCAATGATCTTGCACCAAATTAGATCTATACTCTTCTTCAGCTCACAAGAATGACAGTGTCGGCTCTAGCTTTACGCAGGAGTAGCGTTCTCTAATCGACGAAGGGTTGGCTCTAGCTTTACGCAGGAGCAGTGTTCTCTAATCGACGAAGGGTCACTGTCCTGACGCGTAGTAGCAGGTACAACTGTGCTAGATTGGGGAACAAAAATAGACTTCACAACAGAAGGGGAAGTATTGCTCGTTGTATAAAGTAGGACAACACGATTAGTCGAGGAGCTCCCTTTGATCTCCGCACAACAGCACACTTCGACAGCACAACTCTCTTGGCTCAACTGAAATTGCTCTCTTGGCTCGACTTGCAGTTACACAGAACTTTCAGGCGGTAGAGTTCTTGGCTCTAGCTCAACTCGTTAACAAACAAACAAAAATTGAACAGTGGTCCACTGTCAGCTTCAAAAAAATATTTGTTACTCCCGCTCGAGTCTGGTCTCCAGACAAACCCTTATCTCTTGATTTCGGTGGCTCTGCTCTTGACGTTAATCGACCAGCGGATTGGCTAGTAGCAGGCAGACGACGACTCCACAATCTTCTTTGCAACTTTATCTGTGCACTGGTGACTCAAGCGAAAATCTTGAAAATATGAAAATGATTAAAATATTACCAAATTGTTCGATATGCAGCCAATAGTGGTCACTGTTTATGCGTTCAACGCAGTAGATAACGCTCCCTCGAATGCTACTACAGCGCCATTAATCGGTCTTCGCTTACTAGCTCTAATACCAAATTAAATAAAACAAATGCAACACACACAACGTGAAACAAAGCTCACAGAACTTGTCATTAGCTCAACGACAACATTACATATTTATAGCATAGACACTCACCTAATCTTCCTAAGTTTGAGGCAACAATCCTGAACTGCTGGAACTAAACTCTAATTATAAAACTCTCGTTCAACAAACCATAACCACTCCTATTTCTACATTATTCTATATATTCTCACAATTATATCAGTCAAATACAAATTATGTAGAAACCCATTGGGCACTTCTTATTTTGAGGGCAGTACTTGGGGAAAACTGGATTTTGCAAAAGTTCAAGACTTTGTCAACTTAGGACTTGCAGCTTTACAACAATATATTCATTTAGAGCTTAACATGTTACTTATGGGAATTGACCCTGGGTGAGAAGGATAACACTCTTCACAACCACCCAAGCTAGACACTGTTGACAATCTACCAATTATGCAGTATTTGAATTTAGCAACTATTTTTTTCATGAAATTGTTAAAACAAATTTAAACCTTTATATATCAAACACATGCAAAGTGGAAAGGATATGAGTTGTGAATCCATTATATGTATGTGCTTGAATGTGTTAGGAAACTATTGCCTTGCAAATTCATTGATATATAAAAAGCATATGACCTTCAAGGATACGGTAGGTGAGGATCAGTGAACCCAAGTTGGGGAGTTGTAATTATTTCTTGCTTCTCTTTAATGTAAATTTATATTATTTTCATAACAAAACAAGTGCTACATAGTAGCTAGTCTTTGTTGCTTAGTTTAAATATAGTTAAATTAAAGCAAAAATATTGAATTCAAGTTAGTGTAAGATTTAGAATCCGGTCAATTTAGATTTTACCTAATGGCAATAATAATGTTTTATTAGTCTTTCGCCTAGCATGAAGTATAAAAATCAATAAGGAAATTTGTTATTTGTAATTCTATATTGTGGCACCTAATGGCAATAATAATGTTTAATTAGTCTTTCACCCAGCATGAAGTATAAAGATCAATAATGGTAATAATAGCGGAGGCAAATGGTGAAAGCACTTGACTTTCAGCAGATCCACCCAGGATCAAACTTCCGTGGAGACATATGCCTGTTGTGTCTTGGCTATAAGAGTAGGCGACCCCATAGTGGACGTCTCGGCTCTTGTTGAGGCATAAGTTAATTGCTATTGTGTGCGGCTTGCAAGTTGTTGCACCTAGCCTAGGTTTATAGTGGCAGCTAGTTGGATTTGAACCCGGGCCTTGCTCAGGCAACTCTCACCAGTTATCGATTGTCCTAGATCTAAAAAAAATAATGGTAATAATAATGTTTTATTAGTCTTTCGCTTAGCATGAAGTATAAAAATCAATAAGGAAATTTGTTATTTGTAATTTCGTATTGTGGCACCTAATGGCAATAATAATGTTTTATTAGTCTTTCACCTAGCATGAAGTATAAAAATCAATAACTATAGTCGATTTTTAAAAATATATTAGATTTTATATAGGTTATTATATTGTCTTGCAAAATTAAATAATTGTGAGAATATTGTAGCTAAAGAAAACATTTTTAATTAAAAAGATAAAATTATAATTTTTTGATTGGTTGAAACCTATGAAAACATTAATTAATTGTAGTTAAATTAATTAATTAGTTCAAACATATGATAACATTAATTAATTGGTTGAAAAAAAAATTAGAAAAATATATTTCTAATTTAAAAACAAAGTTAAATAATTATGAAAAAATTATAGTTAAAGAAAACAATAAAATAAAAAATAAAATTAGTGAAAACATACAATTAATTGTAATTTACATGTCGGGATAAAAATAAGTAATATAATCCACATATTATAATTGTATTAGGTAAGTGTTAAAATGTAAGTGTATTCACTTGAAACCATTTGTTATTTGATAATTTATTTTCATAATTATGTTAGGTAAAATTAAATGTGAAATGATATATATAAATTTAGAAATACAAACTAGGTTATATTTCAAACTTCATCAATAAAAAAGAGATAACAGTAATATACCAAATAATATAATTGAAAGTCCATGAATAAAAGAGAGAGCAAAAATATCCCAAAAAATATAAATTAAAAACATAATTAAAACAACATGCTTTTAAATTTTTAAACCAAGTGTTAACATAAAATCTGGATTTGCAACGAAAATGTATAAACCACCAGAAATTGTGACTATTGAACTACCATTGGAAATAGATCTATATACAGTGGAACTACTTGTTCTCCAATAGCGTATGTATGGAGCTACTACACGAAGCAACCATGAAAAATACGTGCTACTTTCTAGATATAAATATCAATCAATTTCAAATGAAATCTTTAGGAGTTAGAGGTTGATATAAAAGTTTTTACATAATTATATGTAAGTTCATTATCGCTGAGAAATTTGGCATCATTGTGCAATATCCAATGGAGATAGACGTCACATGGCACACAACTTATTGGTTACATGTTTTGCAAATTCCAACTATACTGTCAATTCACTAATGGCTAAAATTAAATCCATTTAACATGCTAGTGTCAGGTTTGGAAAACCCCTGGAGCAAGAAGAACGAGCATCGATTAATGAAAAACTTTTAAACACAGTGAAGATGGTCGTCGTCGCACGTCGCAAAGAGAAAATAAACAATACAAATTGTAATTTATTTAAAGTAATATTTAGTTGATGATACACTTCCTAGTAAAAAATAAAAAATAAAAAATAAAAAAATAAATAATAATTCAAAAAATCATTGATATTATAGCTAATGAAATGCTATAAAAATAACATAAAATATTTTTAAAACTAATTTTTTCTTTTTTGTTATAATGTTAATTTTGACAATACTATTTAATTTTTAGTAAAAAAAAGAAAACTAATGGATAGTCAAAAGATTACCCAATGCATTATTTATTACTTGCAATAGGGATAATAAGGGGTTTCTTATAAATGCTAATAAGGTAACCATTGGTAATGTGTTTTTTCACTTCATTAAAGACATAATATTTGGTCTTGAATGTAGTATTCTTCAAACCATCCCTTTTCAACCTTCAACTTGTCACTTTGATTGATTTGTTACATATCCCGCATTAAAATTACTTCAAATAGTGGTAATATCCCTTCAATGTTTTTATCACTACATCATTCTTTATAGTCCAAAAGTCCACAATTGATCTTAAGAGACATTTATTATCATGTTTGGTATGTTATTATGGCTTATTCCTTATTAACATTTTGCTTTTTCCAACATTTTTCTACATAATGATCAATTCTAATGAAATACTTGTAACTTACAACATGTATTGGAATTATGATTATTTCTTTCACAAATATGTCTATGTTATTTTATACATTAGAATTTTTTCTCCAAAATGATTAATTTTTTCACAATACTCAATGATTATTATAAACATAAATATCTATAAAATAAATAGAAATAATAATTAATACAATATAATTAATAATTATGAAAGAACATGTCCTCGAGAACATGACTTTTTATGAATGGGCACTCTCGTTTAGGTATATACATGGAACCCCAATTGTATTTATCATCAAATTTTTTACTATCAATTATTTATATATTGTCCATATTTGGTATTCTAGACATTTTGAATATTTTGTGTGGTAGTGAATTTGGTTTGAATTATTTGGTATTAGAGCTTTGTTGTCTAATTCAACCATTGGTCACCAAAAAAATTTGGGTTTTTCTTATTCTCCAAGTCCTTAACCACATTTAGACTTTTGACTGCTCTTATTCTTGTAATTAAGAAAGAAAAAGAAAAAAAAAGAGTAAAATGTAGAAGTTTTGCAAAAAAAAAAAATCCATGATTCCAAATTATTGCACTGAGATGCAAGATATGTTGTAATGTCATGTCTTATTACACATTTCATTTTGACTCGGTCAAATTACATAAAAATTAAATTAAATTAATTATATTTATATTTATAATTAATAATTAAACTAGCCTAGATCCATCTTAACTTGGATATACCAAGCCCAAAGAGTGATACAATATATTTTCACTATAAAAGAGGTTACACCTCGAGACATTCGATCCCTCTTTGCGCTTAGTAGATCTAGAGTTAAGACAAATCTACGTCGGTTTTTAAAAAGTGCATGTGAAAGTAAAACAGTAATTTTTCCAAATATCTTTAAAACTATACGTAAGAAAAAGAAGAGTACATAAGATAATCTTAACTCCTCGTTAATTACCAATGGTGATTTACAAGTTCGTGGTTTTGACAATCCATCGTATTTGCAAGGTAAAGAAAAACAAAAGAAATAAAAATATCCTTTTATGTGAATGATAAGTTTTATCTTTTTACGTGAAGGAAATTATTCGAGAATTTAAAGATGTGTAAATGGGTATATATATATATATATATATATATATATATATATATATATATATATATATGGGGGGGGTTTGAAGTTAAAAAGGTGTTTGAAGATATATATAAAAGTCATAAATCAATTTTAAAGATTATTTGAAAGAAGTTATTTATATTTTTATCAAGGATATGTGTGTGTGTGTTTGTGTTTTATCAAACATCATAGCCTTCATCATTACAAAAAATAGGACCATCATTTCATAAATCGTTATCATATTTCATTAAACATTGAATGCTAATTGTCTAATACCCTTTTGTTAAATTATTAGACCACCGTGCTCTGATATTTAAACAACAAAGCACTCTTTGGCAGAATAAATACACCAAAATATAAGTTGACATAGCTTGTTAGTAGAACTCACTAAAAATCAAGGTGAACTTGTGATGTGCAACTATCTGGAGAAGTTTGACTACAACAGGCGCATGTTCCCCAAATTCCACAAAGAGATTGGTTAATCGATGGTAAATTATTACCATCGTGAAATTCATTCACGTGGTTGCTAACAATTTTTCATTCTATTAGTTCATTTTGTAGCTCAGCCTTCTCTGGATTATCATCAGTGGATACACCCCCATTGTTGCTATCTATTGGTGTAATGCTTTAGGGAAATTATTCACTATAGTCTTATTGGTCTGCAAATGAATAAAGGGTATTTGTTAACTAGAAATAGCAAACTTGCAAGTCAACATTATTCCCAAAGAAAATCAATTCAAAGGTTGTGACCAATGTAGAAAATCCACGTAGATTCAAACTGCTTATTGTAATATGCTAATACAATAGACTTGAATATACTCTACCAATTGCGAGAACCAATTACGATCACGAAATCACAAATCATACAAGAGAAAAAAATTCAATCACACATTACACAATGATTTCCTGGGGAAAGCCACAACTGAAAATCCCACTATATGTATATTGTATTAGTCAGAAAATATGAGAATATTACAATGATTTTCTCAAGCCTGAGAAACCTCAGCACTATCTCTATCTGTCTCACTGCTTCCTAAACAAGCCTAGGCCAATACTTAACTAATTTTCTACTTGTCAGGATCCCTATTTCCTTGCGTTGATTCCTTGGTTAATTAGGCCCTATTAGTTATGGAAATTCTCAACCGCAAATATGCAATTTATCTAAGGCCTTCCTCTGATTGCATGCACCACTTGTACAATTTGGATGATTTTACAACTAATAGTACACTGCCCTTGAACTCTAATCTCAATTGGGTCTTTCTTAGAACTAACATGCATCAATTATTTATGAGTGAATCATCAATTATATGATTGATCACTAGATGTGGTTTAAGTCCAAGTTCCATTCTTTGACCTCTCACTAGTTCCTCCATTAGTTGGAGCTAGTTAAACTGACTTTAACTCAGAAAAACTGAGTTAATTAAAAATAAAGTCAACGAGGGCTTCTATAAAGTAGGAGACACTCTACATGACTAAAGTTAGACCCTCAACTTGAATTAACTGAACCAACTATGTCTAGTTAACTTAGTTAACTCGTACAAGTTGTCATGAGATGCGGAATTGCAATTTTTATTCTAATTTAATTCAAGGGGGAATTAAATTAGAATCTTTCTTAGTGTCATTTTTCAACACTCCCTCTCAGCAAGAAATGGATTATCAAATACCTCGATCTTGCCTCTATGGAACTCAAATTTGCCTCTTGACAGTGCCTTCGTCAATATGTCTGCATCATGTTCCTCTATATGAATGTACTCTAGCATCATAATTTGCCTTTGCACACAATCTATGAGATGGTGGTACCAGATGGCGATATGTTTGGACCTATCATGAAAAACTGGATTAACTAAGAGTTTGATGTAACTCTGGTTGTCACGGTAAATCATCGTAGGGTTCATCTATTGAAAAAACAACCCAACAAGGATCTTCCTCATCCATATAGACTCACAAGATGCTTGACTAGCAACCATGTAATCTGCTTCTATTGAACTAAGTGCAACTGATATTTGCTTCCTGTTGTACCAGAAAAATGTTATTGACCCAATACTGAAGATACCCCTTGATGTGCTCTTCCTATCGGATGGACTCCCTTACCAATCTACATCTATGAAGCCTTGAAGATTCACTCCCTCTGTCCCCCTGTACCAAATACCAAACTGAGTGGTGCCTCTGAGGTATCTCAACACATGTTTGGTTATCTTCCAATAGAGCTTGGTTGGCTTAACTATTGCTTGACTAAGTTGGCTAACTGCATAACACATGTTCGGTCGTGTGTTCACCAAGTACATAAGTGAACCCACAAGCTACCTGTAAATGGTAGCCTTTACCACTTCACTTGAAGTAGCATCTTCCTTCCTCCACTTCCCTACTAGAGGGGTCTCCATGGGTTTGATGCTCTCCATGTGAAACTTCTTCAGTATCTCATTGGCATACTTTCCCTACGAGAAAAACAGTTCCCCGTCTCTTTGCCAAATTTCTAAACCAAAGAAATAATGCAAAAGCCCCATGTCTTGCATCTTGAATTCTCTTGCCGAATCTTCTTTGCAAGATTTGATCAACTTCTCGTCATCTGTTAGAATTAAATCATCGACATATAATACTATAATCTATAATTTACCTTCAACCACAATATGGCAAAGGTTCACATCTGCTTCACTTTTGGTGAAGCCCAACCCGGTGAAATAATTGTTGATCCTAGTGTACCAAGCACTAGGTGCTTGTTTTAGTCCACACAACGCTCCCTTGAGTCTGCACATATGTGACTCTATGTCGAAGGTCTCAAATCCTTATGGCTGCTCTATCTACACCTCTTCCTCAATCACTCCATTGAGGAAGGTTGTCTTCCCATCCATCTGATGTATATTCCATCCCATCTGCGATGAAAGTGCTAGAATCCATTTGATTGAAGAGTACCTTGCTAATAGAGCAAAGGCCTCCTCGTAATCAATTCCCTCCACCTGAGAGAACCCAATGGCCACAAATTTGGCCTTCTGTTTCTGGACACTCCCATCTGCTGCTTGCTTCACCTTGTAGATCCATCTGGATCCTACAATTGACTTGTCCTTTGGCCTTGGGACAACTTCCCATGCATTGTTCCTAATAATGGAGTCATACTATTCTACCATGGTATCAACCCATACTAATTGTTGCACTACTTCCTCGAATGAGTATGGATTGGTCTTTACACTCTCACTCATAAGAACCATGCAGCTAGTGTACCGCTATGGGGACCTCCTTTGCCTGCGGTGTGATGTGGGTGCTCCCACATTCTCTCTAGCATCATGCATAAATTTGTCAGCCTCTCTAGTGTGCTTCCTTCCATCTTTGGATTTCTCTGCATGAGTGGGTGCTTCCACTCTCTGCTCCTTTGCTTGTGGTTGCTCCACATCCTGAGGTTCTTCTTTTGGAGCTAAAATCTCCTCATTTGCATACAACTGAAGCTCCCTCTCAAGGGAAATTCGCATGGCCTTCTCTTCATCGAATTTCACATCTCTACGAACAACTGTCATAATGTGAGATGGAAGGTACACCTGATAGTTGTGAGGTGTATGAATGTACCCCACAAATATTCCCAACTCAGCAGTTGGCTTTAGATTTTTCCGTGCATCCTTAGAAACATGACAGTAAACTAATGAACCTAATATTCTGAAGTGCACCACATCTGGTTTCTTACCTGAAAAATCTTCCTCTGGTGTACTCATCCTAAAAATCTGATGAGGAACCCTGTTATGCACATAAACCGTTGTGTTGCATGCTTCAACCCACAAGTGCAACGGTAGGCCCTGAGCTTGCAACATCGCTCGTGTAACTCCACAATAGTTATGTTATTTCTTCTTGCAACCCCATTTTGCTATGAGGTATGAGGTTCTATCAATTCATGTCGAATGCCTTCTAATGCACAAAAGTTCTTGAATTCATTTGACACTTATTCTCCACCATTGTCGCTCCTAAGAGACTTCACTTTCTTGCCTGTGTCTTTCTCAACAAGTGCTTTGAACTCACAAAATTTTGAGAATGTTTGGTCTTTCTTCTGCATGAATAATATCCAACACTTACGTGAGAAATCATCAACAAAAATCACATAATACATGTGTTTGGCCATGGAGACTCGTCATATTGAAAACATTTAATATTCGACAAGTCTTTCTTCTTGCCTGCCTGACCAGAATCAGATTTGGAATGGGATGAATTCCATTTCCCTTTCTTTTCCTTTCCATTCAAAGCAGATTTCTCCCCATTATCATTCTTTGATGAGGATCCATCACTGGTATTCTGCCAATTCTCTTCTTGTACCAAGTTGGACCACAAATGCTCCCACTATGGTAGCTTATCCCTCCCATTTACTGAATCCTAGTATTTGTGCCATCTCTTGGGAAGGCCTAGAAGTGCTAGGCTCACTAGATCATCCTCATAAACTGTAACACCAACACTTCCAAGCTCATCTCGACATTGGGTGAACTTGGTCAAGTATTTTGGTACTGTGTTACCCTTCTCCGTCTTGATTTTCCTGAGCTTTTCCTTCAATGCCAACTTCTTGTGGTCACTTTTGTTTTGAAACAAATTTGTTAAGGCCTTCGAGATTGCATATGGAGTTTCCTTTCCATGGAGGCTCGAGACAATATGATCTCGAACACCTTCCAATAGAATCATTCTTGCCTTTGCTACATTATTCTTCCTGGCCGTCAGACCCTCAACATCAGTTGGCGCAGGCTTAGGAATATCATTTTCTATGAAATCATTCAATCTGTTGTCTTCCAACATTGCTTCCATCATGTCCTTCCAAGCTATGTAGTTCGAGTTTCCCTCAATGGCATACTCAAGTCCCAATAAAGAGAACGACATCCTGATCCTGTTGTTAGTCCTGAAGAATGGATCTACAAATTTGATTCACCTGTACATAACAAAATCATATTCTTCTCTTATATAGTGATTTTCGCTCCAATCCCATGTAGAAAATCCACGTAGATTCAAACTTCTAATTTTTATATGCTAAAACAATAGACTTGAATCTACTCTACCAATTGCGGAAACCAATTACAATCATGAAATCACAAAGCATACAAGAGAAAGAATTTCAATCAAACATTACACAATTATTTCTCAAGGAAATCCACAACTAAAAAACCTGCTATATGTATATTACATTAGACAAAAAAATATGAGAAGATTACAATTCTTTTCTCAATCTTGAGAAACCTTTGCAATATCTCTATTGGTCTCACTTCTTCCTATACAAGCCTAGGCCAATACTTAACCAATTTTATGCTTGCCAAGATCCCTATTTCCTTGCACTATTTCCTTGGGTAATTAGGCCCTATTAATTAGGGAATTTTCCAACCACAAATACACAATTCATCTAAGGCCTTCCTCTAAATACATGCACCACTTGTACAATTTGGATGATTATACAACTGATAATACACTGACCTTGAACTCCAATCTCAATTGGGTATTTCTCAAAACTGACATGCATGATTTATTTATGAGTGAATCATCGGTTATCTGGTTTATCACTAGATGTGGTTCAAGTCCAAGTTCCACTCTTTGATTTATTACTAGTTCCTCCATGAGTTGGAGCTAGTTGAACTGACTTTAACTCGGATAAGATGAGTTAATTAATTACAACTCAAAATAAACTAAACGAGGGATCCTATAAAGTAGGAGACACTCTACATGACTCAAGTTAGACCCTCAACTCAAATTAACTAAACCAACTAAGTCTAATTAACTTAGTTAAATCGTACATTTTGTCATAAGATGTGGAATTACAATTTTTTTCTAATTTAATTCAAGGGATAATTAAATTATAATCTTTCTGGGTGCCATTTTTCAACAAAAAATAATTTCACATCAATTTGGTTAATAAGGATTAATTAATTCTCATTAGCTCGCTTCCTTAATAAACACTTATCTGCAATAAGCCATGAATGATTTAAAATGGAGACATTAAATTTAAATTAAAATGCATATTGAAGAAGCAAGTCTTTCACACTTTGTATATTCACTCATTACAAAATAATACATAAGTTTCATAACTAGAGCATCGTTTGATGGTAATTACTGACAAAAAAACAAAATGGAGTCTATTATTTATGAGAAAGGAAGTTTTCTTATAACTTCAACATGCTCTACTTTGGTGCTACTTAGAATCAAGGGGACTCTTGGAAAAAATATTATTGTCTCTATTTCCCCTCCTGAAAATCAAAACTATGTTAGTTATGAATTCGCTAATAATGAGTGATTCCTTATTCTAATATAATTGAAAAATTATACTATTGAGACACAAAACTATATTACATAACTGAATTATAACTAAACAGTGGGGATTATACATTTTTTATATCACAATTCACTATTAAATCTTTATGGAACAATGACGGTGACATAATTCTAGGTTTAATCTTAAATGCGAGTGAACAAAAAAAAATTATGTTTCCTTATAAGAAGAAGATTATGACATTCTAGGACATTACAATGAAGTTAGAATTGATAATACCTTCATTAGAACACTTTAAAGATATCTGAAAGATGATGCCTTTAGAAAATCAAAGTCACTATCAAGGATGTAGAAAAGTTTGAGGAAACTATCTTAGATAAAAATGAAGAAATTTCCTGCTCAAAAGATCATGGTTATAAATTACTTGCACAAGTCAAGAATTCCAAGCTACGAAGCAATCATTGGAAAACATAATAGAACAAATTATTCAAACAAAAGCATCATAGTACTTAGGTAAAAATGTCTAAGTTTAGGAAAAGGGAACAAATATAGATCTCAGTAATCTTAAGACTAAAAAAAATGCCAATTCAATTGAAGTAAAAACATACTCAAATATTTCAATACAAATGATAGAAATTTTGAGTGCTCCTACGAAAAGAAGCTCAATTATTAATAATGCAACATCAATGCATAAAGAAAATAAAACTCCAGAAGCAAAACAATGAAACACTGCTAAGGCACACTATAAACATCTTAACAATAAGAGAAAGTACATTAATTAGTTAGGTATCAACATCAATCAGAAGAAAAATAAATAACTTATCTTCTAAAGAATTTTGATACCATAATGATCAATTCTTATGATATATATTCATTTTGGGAAGCCTATAAGCACATCGTTCCATGGAGGATCGAATTAGGATGGTTAGATCATGTTACAATTTGATAATTATGCTTAGCACTTAGAAGTTTGCATTGTCTATTATCATCAACCATGACAACATCAAGATCATGCAAAGTCATTACAAGCGAAAGTACAAATATAAAATCATTTTTATCAATATGCTTTGAGGACAAAGCATTTCTATAGGGGAAGGCAATGTTATGAACATAAATATGTATAAAATAAGTATAAATCATACTGAAAATAATAATTATTACAATGTAATTAATAATTATGAAATAACATATTCCAAAGGACATGACTCTTTATGAGTATACACTTATGCTTGGGTATATATGTGCGACCCTAATTGTCCTCTCATTGTCATGTTTTCTACTATCATTTACTTATATACTATTAATGTTGGATTTCTTTATATTCTGGAAATTTTGAATATTTTGTGTGATAACCAATTTCGTTCATATCAATGATGAAATTTATCTTTTTGAACTTTTAACATTCCTCTCACAACTATTTCCATGTTATTTTGTTTTTTTCAAACAGTGTTTTCACAAAATGATTAATTCCTCCACAATACTTACATTAATCTAAATTTGAACATTGGCTTGAACCATGTCCTTCCATCTCATGCATTCTTCAAACATTTAAGCATCCATGGAACATTTAGCTTTATCAAGACTTTTTAATGCATGTCTTTGTCTTTCTTTTTAATTTTCACATAGTACATGTTCTAATCGAAACACATACACATGGTATTATTTCTAGCTTAATTAGAGTTATACCTTGTCCATTATTTGATCATTCTTTCTTTTTCAATTCATATTATGTAACAATTCCAAAAGTCGATGCAAAGTTATTGATAAAAAATTTGCAATGTTCAATATATTCATCTTCTACTTTGATTCTTCAAGTACTCTATTTTGGTCATCTTTCTCTTTGTTAGTGTGTTGTATCATTATTTTGAGGGTTTTATTCTCTCATTTCATCAATTTCACCTTGTAGTTTTTCTATCATCTCATCCTTTTTAGTGATTTATTGCTTATGTTGTGTGGTCTAATTTAATTCAATGTCACTTTCTTGCATGGATGCACTTGATTTCCTCAAAACTGAATTGTTCTCCCAAATTATTTGGAATGTGTCTGGAATGTGTCCACACTACCCCTCACTTTCCCCAAATTTTTTTACAAATGAAAACAAAATCACAAAAAGCTAACTATTATTGTAAAACAACTCATGAACATATGGAAAATAATAATAGACCAGTATTCTATGGTAGAGTTATAATCTTTCAAAAAAAATCCAATAACATTAGGGATAAGTATTTTTTGAAGTAAAAAAACACTTTCACCTTAGTGCCAAGTCATCAATTTTCTTTTGAAAGTAAACAAGTGTAAAAAAATAGCCATCGAGGATTGACCTTTTGACTCTACTAGCCTAAACCTACCGATACTCTATACACCAACAAAAAAAAAAATATTCAAGATGCCTCATGTTCTTTCCATTGTTAACCCATCTCCTCACCCACAATTGCAACTTACATGTTCTTTTTTTCAACTTCAAAACAATGATATCAATGTTGTGTGACAATGATACTAATGCTTCACAATGCAGTTCCACTAGGATTTATATGCCTTTGTATTTGAAATACAAAATATCACATCCTTGTATCTAAATACTTCAAATGCACAATTTGGTTGATCCTTTCAAATTAAGTTCATCAATTCCAAGGTTGATCTTTTTAAATCTTGCTTAGTTCTTTAAAATGTACACAATATGTCTTTATGTTTTCGTATAGATACACTAGAGTGAAAAACACATTTTCTAAATAAAAAACGTAGATAACACATTTATATCCACTAGTGTAGTGCTCATTGTGCTCATTGCTTGCACAAGCCTTCCATTTGCATGTTTCTCAATGCTTATGGGTGGCATATTGTGACATCAATAGCAAGGGGGGTTTTTTTTGTATTTATTTGGAATGACCCATGCCCCATTGCTCACTATGATTCTACTTGCTTCAAATTCTTTCTAACATTAACCTTTGTTCACACTTAACGAACCTTCAATAATGCTTATGACATATTGTTTATATCCATTAAACAATTGGAGTTAATAAAGCATTTTCATTGCTCAATTAAGTTTATGCATATCATCCTCTCTACATGTGATCCTCCATATAGTAGTAAAGAATTAAACTCATCAACCACACACATTCCAACTTCATGTAGCATCACATACTTCAATAACAATATGAAAATTTAAAATAAGTGAAACTATTGCATATTTAACACGTAAACAAATGCAAAAGATATGAAAATATTCTTCTCATGTGCTTGAATGTAGAAGTAATTGGTTATAGTGTGAATTCCATCACTTTAACATCTAACATGAGGTATCATGTGTCCTCATCCTTTCCATGTTTCCGTTGCCTCAACCTATCTTCTTAATATTTTTGAATGTTGAAATTTGTTAATTTTCTTAATGCAATTAGCGTTAGCACAATATTTCTGAAATTATGATAATTAATTTTGATGTAGATATTCTTTAATTTATTCCATTATATCATTGAACACTTATACTTTAGATATTCAACCATAAAGAACAGTAGAATGATAGAGATTACAACACCCGATAGAAGACAAGATTCACCTTAGGAAAACCCACCAAGGAGAAAAACCCAACGACCTTTTTCAATAGATAAATTATTCAGCAAGACTTATGGTAAAACTTATTCTTCTACTCCAATTCAAGTCACCCAATCTGATCCGAAAAAAATTTCTCCCTGCCTAACCCAAAATTTTAGCCCTCTTGCAATTGGCTAGTTGCCCCAGAAATTTGGGCCCTACAATAGTTTCCCTAATTACCTAGAAATTCTTGCCCCCTATAAGAGTTAACCCATAAAAATGCAAACCACAAAGATAATATCCAGTCCACATGTGTGAGTTGCAAGAAAGAGAGAAGGGAGAGATAATTCGTCCTTTTATTCATCCTATTTGTCATTCTTGTCCTTTGCTTGCTTGCCCAAAAATTGTCTTTTGTGAGAGAGATCGAATACCCAAGTGGAGGAGGAGGTGTTGCATTTATATAGTGATCTATCTAGGTCAAATTGGTGTCTTTTGGAGCTAGGTCCGACTTGACTTGGAGGGCAACCAAATTTTCACTTTTGGAGCCAAAAATTACATTTTGAAAATTCAAATTTTCATCTTTAAAAAATCACAATGGGACTTTGACTCAAAATAAATTTTCATTTAACTATAACATTTATAAATATGCTTTAAAATAAAAATAAAAAATATAAGTACATCAAGGGACCAAATATACATTATGAAGACTAACCATAGTTACAAATTCAACACTCCCTCTTAACTAAGAAGGTATTCATAATCATTGTCATAGGTGTTCTCAAATTGAACAAATTTCTCTAAAGAAAAGGGTTATCTATCATCATTTGTCATCATTATCTACTAGTGGCCATACCTAGGGTGGTAAAAAACCTATGGAAATTTCATCAACACATCAGGACTCACTTCTCTAGAGTGATGATTCCTCAAACCTTGTGGCCTCTTCGTAGGCCAAAATTATGAGAACCTGAACTAGCAAGTACTCCCTCACCCTTTGTAATGAGCACTCTGGGACAAGACCTCACTCAACCCATTCCTGGTTGGTGATCAGGTCTAGATGTTGGAAGGAACTCACTCCACCCCATTTGGTGTGTGATCAAGGTCTAGGACCTCACTCCACCCTTCCCGGTGTGTGATCAGGGTCCAGACGTTGAAGAACCTCACTCCATAATGCTTGATATTAGAGGAATTTTGAGGTCTAAAATGGGCCTCCTAAGAAAAATGTACAACCAAAATAAAATTTATAAGAACCAATATAATTCAAGATGATGATGTCAACCATGGGGATGATTCACCATTTTTGGAGTAAAAAGGTAAAAAGATTAAAAAATAATAAAACTATTTTTCAACTCATATTTTCAACTTATCTCCCTAATGTTTTACTCAAATTTCAAGCGAGAGTACTCGTTGGATGCAAAATTTAATTCCTCGTCCAAATATTACCCACGTCGCATACTTTTGATGGACCCTACTACATGAAAAATGAGAAATACATGAAAAAACATGATTGCAATCACGTTTTTCATGTATTTCTCATTTTTAGTGTAGCAGGGTCCATCGAAAGTTTGAAACATTGGTACTCCTTGGATGAGGATTCAAATTATGGATCCAACGAGTGTTCCAGCTCGAAATTTTAGTAAACCCATAAGGAGATAAGTTGAAAATACGAGTTGAAAAAGTAGTTTTTTCTTTTTTCCCTCTAAAATTTGATGATGTAATCTAATATTATTTTATTATTTACACTATTATTTTATGATTTCCTTAGGAGGAGCATTTTATATCTCAAAATTCCTCTAATGTGTGTGATCAGGGTCCAGGAACTCATTCCTTCCTCCTCCAAGAGACACTCACTCAACCTTGCCTGTTGAGAACTTAGGGTCTCTTGGACCCATTCTCCCTTTCAAGAGAATTTTCATCTATGTTGTAGGCATACCAGCACTCCCTCTGAATGAGGGGTAATCTCCACGAGCCCCAACATGTCTCTAAAGTACACGAACTTGTCTCTTAGAAATGGTTTTGTCATAACATCAATTGTCTTCTCATCAGTGGATATGTACCTGATCCTTATTGCTATCCTTTGCACCATGTCATGAATGTAGTTGTACTTGACCTCAATATGCTTTGACCTATCATGGAACATAATAATCTATGAAATCTTCACACAAATTTGATTATTGCAATGTATTACCATCGGTTCCAACTCTTGGCTGACCAATCCTACAAACAACTTCCAGAGCCATACTACTTTGATGCAAGCCTCATTGGTTGCGATGTAATCTGCTTCAACATTGCTAAGTGCAATTGACCTCTTCTTCCTGCTCATCCATTACATAATAGTGGATCCCAAATTGAAGCAAACTGTCGAGGTAATATTCCTAACTTTAGCACTTCTAGCCCAATCAACATTTGTATATCCCTAAGTTATACATCCTTGTTTGCAACAAATATCTAGCCATAATTCATTGTACCACACAAATATCTCAAAATGTGCTTTGTTGCAATTTAATGCTCATTTCCTGATTCAACTTGGAGCCGGGCTCAATGTGTTCACAACAAAGTATATGTCTGGCTTGGTTTAACCAAATACATCAACAAACCAATCAACTTCTATTACATAGATGGATCTACCAATATGGAGTCAGTGACTCTTAAATTCTTCACGTTATTCACCATCGGAGAAGCCATTGATTTGCAATCCATCATACCAAATCTTTGAAGGATCTATAACACATGCTTTCCTTGACCAAGGAATACTTCGTTGGGTTTTTTCCATACTTCTAATCCCAAGTAATAATGCATCAACCAAATATCCTTCCTATTGAACTCATAATCCAAATACCTCTTGCATTGAATGATAAGAGGCTCAACACCTGTCAGAAACAAGTCAACAACTATAATAATAACATGATAGGTGTGTTCCTCACAACCTTAAAAAATATGTTTCTATTGGCATCAATCTTGGTAAATACTAGTCTCGTTAGATAATTTTCAATACGAGCATACCAAGCTCTTGGAGCTTGCTTGAGTCCATACAAGGCCTTGTTCAACTTAAAAACATGATATTCCTTTCCATATATCTCAAAGCCTTGAGGTTTCTCTAAATACACCTCTTCCTCAATTACACCATTAAGGAAACCAGTATTCACATCCATCTAGTGTAATTTCCATCCCAATGATGGATCTAGTATAAGTGTTTTTGAAAATTGGAGCAAAGGTCTCGTCATAGTCTTTTCCCTCTTTCTAGGAGAACCCTCTAGCCATGGACCATACCTTGTATTTTTCAATACTTCCATCTAAAACGTGCTTGATATTTTATATCCACTTGGAACTCACCACTAACTTCTCTTCATGCCTTAACACAATCTCCCAAACATCAGTCTTCATGATTGATTGGTACTCTTCATTCATCGCTTCCTTCCACTCTTGTTGGCTAGTTGCTTCTTCATATGTGTAAAGTTATGAATCAATGAGTTTTGTCATGAGAACTAAATAGCTAGAAATCTTATTAGGTTTCTTAACTTCTCTAGATGTGCCATCAAGAGCTACATGTCCTTCTACCTATTCTAATGTAGATATAAGCCATGTAGGTCTCTTCTTGATCTTTGGAACTATGACTGGTTATGTTGCCTCTTGAGGCCCTTCTTCCCTTTCGATACATTCTATAGAGCTCGAATGCTCTTCCCTTGAAGCCTCCCAACTCACTTCATCCAAGGAATCCATGGAGACTTATTTAGACTTCCAATATGCCACTTTCTCATCGAAGGTGACATCTCGACTTGTTGGAGTCTGGACACCTAATCCGCTAAGGGTTAAGGTGTGGAAGTTGAACAGTCAAAGGGAGTCCAAGAGACCTTGGAATATGGAATCCAAGAATCATGTAAAATGTACTATAATGCATATCTTGCGAATAGTAAATGTAATTCACTATTATCTTAATCGATTGTCCATTTTATGTGTGTGTTTAACATGGTACCATAATGGGTGAATTTTGGCCCTACTCCAGTTTGAGCATCTGTCCTACTATCTTTGACACATCATTACCCATTTCTTCCCTCACTATCATACACACGATCCTACCATTTATCGGGGCATCGTTAAAGAGCTACACCAAAGGAACGTTACATCTGTTGTTGCGGCTATACCGCTGGATCTTCAAATGTGTCTATTTCTTTGTTGAGACCTATACACTTAATTCTCTACCTACCCACCTTTCCATTTTATCTTAATTTTTAAACTTTGTTTATAAAATATTTCCCAATGAGAAACCTTTGTGGTTGTTTCCCTTCATTTATTATTACACATCTGACATACCATTTCATATTCTCAATGTTAGTTACAGACGTTCATGGGCTTCCATTCTTATTACTTCTCACAACACCCACGTCCCAATAGTTTAAGGGTTTGTCAAAGTCCTTGGTTTACACAATTTGAAATTAAATTCCTTGTTGCATTCGTAGCTTGATTTAGATCTGAAGTGACTAGAAATGGCACCATGTATGGGAATGCAACGTATGGTATCGTAGTTTGAATGCAACGAGGAATGGAGTGTTGATTCATTATGCATGCTTGTACACGTTGAATCATAGATTGAAGAGTTCTACGTTAATAATCTCCAACAATCTATATGAGTTGATTTTCATTTCGACACCCTTGAGTCTTCATTGTTAACTCTTCATACATCCACAAGATCCCTATGGATCATACATCCACAAGTCTCTGTGGATCATACATCCACATTGTGTTTGAAGGTGGATGCCTTGCTGGTGTGTGAATATTATACATCTGTTAGCATAAGAGATCGATCAAAAGGAATCAAATTGATCTGAACAGTTCGACTTTGGCCATTAATAATAACGATGAAATAACAAGAAAATCATTTTTCATTGTTGGAATAAGGAGAAAAAATTTATTGATACCTATAATAATGTGCTTCACGATAAAGTTTTATATTTCTTCTATATTTTTTTTATACTGCGGAAAACACCCTATGCATGAGTAAACTTCGCCACCTCGATTTATCTTCCTCTATTGACCAGAGTTTCAACAACAATTAAATTTTATTCAAGTATAAGGAAGCGGAAAAATTTATTTGTCTACCTACTATGTGCAATTGCAAGAACAAGCTTGCATAACTCATTTTTTATCAAACTCTCAACACTATTCCAAAATAAGGTAGAAGTTGCATGAAGGTCTGGATCTCCATTGACCGTTCCATTTATATGAGTATTGAGGTATAAGTCTTATGCTAGTAGGAAATGCTATCTGAAATTGGTGTTTATTTATATAGGTGATGATATATACATTTTTTTGAAGACCGTATATCATGTGAAGGGAATAATATCGTTGGTATTTATTGACATGGTTGTATATGTTATATTGTATTCCATATTTGTTTTGTTGGTATCATATATTATACTATATATTATGCAATTCAAAGTCAAATCAGGAGCTGTAATATTCATTGGTTGCATGCTGACATAAGGAAGATTGTTTTCTTTCAAGAAAGTGCCACGTTTAGAGAATATATCATAAATTAATATTGTCGACACCTTCGATTGTTGAAGTTGATTTGTTGACAAAATGACTAGGATTATTGAATTATTAAAGTTACTAAATACTTTAATACACTCCAATGTTCATGATATAATTGAAAATGCAAGGGCATGTTCTTTGACATTAGAATATGTTTTCAAAATGCACATGGCAAGATTCATTTTGTGAAACTAGAATCTTAGTTCTAGCGAGATGAACTTCGAAAGAAGAGTTATCATTCTGAACTTGTTTTTGTTCAGAAAAAACCCGCCTTTTTAGTCTAAATTTGACTCCCATCAACATGCATAAGTTAATCAAGACATTAAAGTTGAGGTTGATTCAAGAGGATATTTGCATGCAGATGCAGAAACTCAGCCTACACTTCCCAAGCCCATCATCATACATTGGGAAGAGCTTATCAGTGACAAGCATGAAACCAACGTTGGATATAAAAAGAATCTGTACATTACATCCTAGACTACACCAAACCCATCAAGTTTCACAACATTGGGTTCCTTCAAGATGGTTCATATTCACCTATTCAAGATGCTTCTCCTTCACATTCATAGTCACAAATTGTCAAATTCCAACATTGTAATCAATTTTTCCATGTAAAATATCATTGTTTTGATCTTCATCCATGCAAGAATTGTGGTCAACACACTCATCATTCAAATAGGTGCTTCAAAAGCAAGCCTCATGCAAAAGAGAATATTCACCTTGGATGGATATCTTCTTGGAAATGGGCTTCAAAAGCCAATACGATATTTCTGTCATATGTCAGAATTTCTTCTCGAGTATTAAAAATACTTGCATTTGAGTTTCCTTCATCTTCTCACCTTGTATCTGACAAGGGGGGAATTGATGGTCATCTACAAGTTTCAAAGATAAATCAAGCGAGCCTGAGCCACAACCTGAACTTGTTGCCTGAGCATACAACCAAGACAACCATACCTAGATTCAGAGTTGTAGCCAGAGACACAGAGAAGCCCCTAAGCATGCCTTTGGTTGGTGGCCTTCCTTAAACCACCATAGGTTTAATACCTACCTTTTTTAGGTTGAAGGTCTCCCTCTCCAAATCATTAATGAGCACTTCCTCTAGCAGAATACTTTAGCTTCTTGCCAAATTTGGAAGAGTTCTAGTAATTGCACTAAACATTCCACTGTTGGTGTTCATCCTTAAACCACAGTCGGTTAAGACCTTGAATTCTCCCACCTTATACCTTCATGTTAGAGAGCACATTCAGCCAGCGTTGTCATGCATTATTGTATTTTGTATTATAGCTCTCTTCATGGACTCGTATATGCCCTTCAAATTAAGGGGGGGGATGTTGGAGTCTAGACACCTAATTCGCTAAGGGTTAACGCATGGAAGTTGAACAATCAAAGGGAGTCCAAGATACCTTGGAATATGGAATCCAAGGGTCATGTAAAATGCATTATAAATCTACATCTTGACCTTGTGACCCTGCGAATGGTCAAGTGCAATGCATGAGCAGTTACAACACATGAACGAAAACTAAGTGTACCCCTTAGAAGCATGTAATAGTACACAACTTAGAAGGAACATACGAGCATATTGACATCACACAAACTAACAAGCAGAATAGTCCACAAGTTAAAGGTGACATATTAATACATCAACACGCATTCAACAAGATACATACATATGCAAACGAAATAGTTCATAATCATATGTGTAAGCTCAATAACATACATCACAAATAAAACAAGAGCAGTCCTACTATATTCAAAATATATGCATGAAAGTGTGTCGACTCTGAGTTTTATTATAAGTGAAAGTTCCAATCATACATATAACATCGACAAACCACTTTCCCAAATAGTGGAATGTGAAGTCAACAACACCTGCTCCTCCAAAGAAGTATACTCCCTCTATGTTATGGAGAAGCCAAGGCTCTCACAAAACTCCCAAGCTCTTCCTAAGCCTAAGCCTAGCCAAAAGCTTGGCTCCAAAAATCCTTTTACATGAGTTATGAGGACATATTTATAACAAAAGGGGGTGACTTTGGCATGCCCCCTCTGTGACTCTTGGACTCCCCTCACGACTCTTCAACTTCTTTACAAAATAACTCATTACATTACATATGAATCTTCACATTCCAACATGGACACTTGGAATTTCACTTTTACAATAATTACAAATAATATTACATTTTCCACTCATACCTATATGAGACAAAATAGGGTAGAGACAACTTGACATCCTAATAAGAAAAAAACACTATGATGTTGGAGTTTGGGTGAACTCAAGTTTTGCAAATTCTACTTGATGCTTCTCGGTCACATATTGATGTCAAGCTCGGTATAATGCGATGACCTCCACAAACTGCATGATGGTGTCAGGCTGGAAGCAGACTCTAGCCTCTATAGCATATAGGTACAATGACTTGGAGCCAGTCTTAACCTCTTTCTCAATTAGGAGCAACATTGTTATGATCTGAACAATACCATCAATGTAGTTTTGCATGTTCTGTCTATTTAGCTCCAAATCCTCCTTGGTGGCGATCTGTTTCAGCCACTCCAAATACTCTTCAATATCTTGTCGAACCTCGTGCTTGCGCTTAGCTTCAGTGAGTGAGTCGACTGATGGAATCTTATGGGTTCTCACCATGAATTCCAAACTGTTTTACAGCCATGCATATCAGGACTGAATGTTCCCAATGAACGAGGTAAGTTGCTTGTTGTTCTGAATCAATATCCAAACTCTTTCTTTCTCTAGCTTTGCTTGTAGCTTCATTTTCTTTACCAAACTGAGTGGTGCCCTCTTGTATCACATTTTCCATTCTTGCATGGAGGTGATGGAAACTTGCACATTCCTAAGAGTCTTGAAAAATTCCTTGCTCTTCTACTGCAAGTTATGCAAGCAAACAATTGCCTTATGCATGGTTATGAGCTCCTCATAGAGGTCTCGCATGGTCTCTCCAAGCGTGGATACTTCAGCAAGTATCTATGCTCTCATTTATCCCAAGTAGACCTATGCAGAAGCTACATTTTGTACCGTTGCACAAATTTGTTCTATCTCTTTGCGGGAAGCTTGTAGATTTCATACCAACTATTCATTCTCAACCATCAAATACTGAGTGTTTGATCTCGCTGCACCCATGAAGGCCAAGTTGGCTTCGGCAATAACATTTGGATTCTTATTAGTGACGACCACTATCACCCTATGTCTCATGAATGCAGGTGATGCATGATCATCTGGAAAATTCTCTCTCCACGCTTGTATGATCCTCTTATGGAGTTCGTTATATGACAGATTGTACACATCCATTACCGGATCATCATCAAGAAGGAGCAATTGCACCTTCCTCGCTACGAGCTAACTGTGGATGGAGGTGGTGGAGGCGAAAAATGACACGACGATTGTGTTGGGCATGAGTTCAACATCTTCATCCCACCGGCTCTAGTCCCAAACTCCACGTATGCCATTTCAATGAAGTCTTCAATCTGCTAAGCAAGCTCTCGATCCTGCATTTGTTTGCTCTCTCCCTCTATTGTCGGTTGGTTATGTTCTTTCTCTTCGAGTTGAGTCAACGTTGTTTCTTCTCCTATTGTGCCTTTCCTTCCTTCTTATTCATGCTTCTTCTTCTCTTCCCGTTCTCTCCTCCTTTGATCCCGTTCTTCCCTTAGCTCTTGTTCTTCTCTTTGGCAACCTGCTTCTCTTTTCTTCTACTGCCAAAGCTGCCTGTGTAAGGATTGGATCCACTTTCTTATTCCAGCTTTGTTCCTCCTCTGCATTGTAAAAAACCTTCCTCTTTCCATTATCTTGTACCAGGTTACTGCCTTCTGGTTTTGTTTCTTCTGGAGTTTTTGTTGTCTGTGGAGTGGCCTGTGAAGTCCCAACTATATTGATCGAATCGTAGGGTCTGAAGGAATTATAACAATTCTTCCATGGTTCCTCCTATAACCACTAAAATTCCCTGTTGACCCATTTTTAGTAGATTCTCATGCATTGGTCTTGGCAAATTGCCATCGGATCATACAAAATGAAGTATTTTATACCGAACTCAAACTTTACTATGGCTTTCACTTCTGTATCTACAATTTTGAGATTATTAATCTCGTATAATCTGATCTGCAAAGGAAGCATGGGCCATGGTGCTTTCTTCTTCTTCTGCACTGTTGCTGACAACCTTGTGGAAAGATGATATGATAATTCTTTCACGACAAGCTTATCGGTGGTATACCTTGGAAAACGATGCAAAAACTTCTGTCTGTCGAATGCTCTAATAAGTGTGTCATATGGTAAGGAAAACCAATCTGCTATTTCCTCCATTACTCCTCATGACATGCAAGGTGGGTCCTCCTGAAAGATAAGATTGTATAGCGGGATGATGAAGTGATCAGTTAGTTGTTCCATAACTCCTCGATGAATGCAATCTGAAAGCAGCTTACAACAGATATGCACAACAAATTCTTGTGGTGTCCATGTCCAGTTCATGCCATGAAACCGATTATGTGCAGAGATTGCATTCAGTAAGTATGCAGACATATAAAACCATGCTTGCTCGCCCTTGGGAGGATCCCCAGCTTGTGCTACATGGGGTCTCAACTGATGATCCAACATATATGACCAGTTGAATGACTTCCCCTCGTTCACCAGCTGGTTCAATAAGATATCCCACCCCTCAGGAAAGGTCTTCGTGCTCGGTTGACCATATATTCTTCAAGTTGACCAAGAGTTGGTATGCCTTCCTGAGCGCCTTTATCTTATATGTGTGGATGGGTGTCTGTCGAAACTTGGATGGCTGCTTCGCCCAAATTTTGACAATATCTCTTTTGTTCATGTAGCTGTGGGTGGAATAAAAATATGAGTCCACGAGATTAACTAGCTCTGGAAGATGATACATGCACTGATAATTTGTTGCTAGAAAGGTAGTGAGCTTCTTTCCATTGGTATTGTTCAATGTCCTAGTCTCCTCATCAATGTGTGAGACAACCCAACTGATAACATCTGCACACGGGAAGGCTGTATGCATGCATGAAAACCTATATAGTCTTGATTGTCGAATGCCGAGATAAACCTATATATCCTCTAAATTTGCCTCAAAGTATTTTGCAAAAACATCTTTACCATGTTTCCATATTAGTGATGATTCCTTTTCTATAAACAATTGAGTGTCCACATATACTGGCAAGTTAACTGGTGCTTTCTCAACTGCTTCCCCAATATTGCTTTTAGTAGTTTCTTATGAAGTAGCTCTCTTTGGTACCATGGTAACAGTGACTGCTATAAAGGTGCTCAACAACAATTGTACCTGTGGGACAGAAAAGACAATCATGGCGAGCAAACACCAGTCTTTAGCAAATCTACTTTCAAGGAATGTTCAAGTAGAAAACCAGGCATTTGATAGGAAGGATTGTGCAATTTTCATTAGCAAGAGGGGTTGGATACTTATGGGAACTGCGCACTATGTAGTCCCAACAACTAGGGTTGAAGCCTGTGGTTTGAGATTGCGCAATGTGTATTTCAGCCTAGGAAGTGGTGTGGGAGAGACTGTGCATTGTGCAATCCTAGTGGCCAAGGAAGCAAGCTGAGCCCTAGAACTACAAAATGTGCAGTTGGGCCAGCCTGTACTGCGCACTACGAAGTTCCAGAGGCCAAGATCTTGGCTTGACCCTTAGGATTGCGCAGTTCCCAACTGGGCAAAGCGAAAAATCAACCAAGGAGATGACAAATATGCCCAAGGGAAGTGTGAAAAACGAGCTGATCTAAGAGATGGTGTGGGTTTTCGTACAAATCTGACTAAGTGTGAATGAATCAAGATATATCGAGTGCCAAAATTGAGTAAATGGGAAGAAAACGAAATCGATGAGGATAGTTGCCGCGACGACGACCATCGGTGCAAAAACAAAGAAACCAATGCGACACTTGTGAAAGGAAAATGATAACTTGAAAAAACACGTCTACAAGCTAAAACAAGTTGAAACACCAACATGCATGCAAAAAAATGAGAAAAACAACACTCACACAAGCCAAATGGGAGAAAAAAAAAAAACAGAAAAAGTGACAGAAGGCGATAAAAATAAACTCACCCGGAAAAGCGACAACGATCGCATCGAAGGTTCCTTGATCTTCTCGAGAATGCTAGAGCTCCAAGATCAAGTGTGCAAATGAGCTCTAGGGGCATAAATTTAATAGATTTGAGCGAATTAGGGTTTATGACACACATGCCTAAAATCAAGGAAAAAGCGACACTAGGCGAAAGTTTCTAAAAATAGCAAGTGTGCTTCCTTCGGGAAACTAAAAATAAATCCCTATTTTTTTAGGGATGTTTTTTTTGCTTTTTAGCTTTTTTTTTTATTTTGATTTTTTAGGAAATTGGCATGCACACTGTCAGGAAAGATTGCGCAGTTATGGGGAATTGGGCAACTTCTGCCTTAGTGCACTGCGCAGTTTCTGAGCTCAATGATGGATTGCACAATTTATGGGCTAAGTGTTGGGTTGCTATCCATGACTGTGTAGTTTTTGGGCTCAATGTTGGGTTGTTATCCATGACTATGCAGTTTTTTGGCTCAAGGCACAACGACCAGTCAAGACTGCGCAATTCCAGTCATCAAGGCCAGACTTGCCCTCATGGACTAAGTTCGAAGGTTAGCTTGTGACTTTGAAAGATCAGTTAAGTGAAAAAGAAAATGAACACAATCATAAATGAAAAGGATAAGTCTTAGTTAGAGCACAAATACTTGATAGCAATGCAAGATAAGATCTTGTGAATAGAAGGTTGGGCTCCAAAATCTAAGCATAGGCAAACATTTGGAAGGGGTTTTTAGCCGCTAAAACAAGACTCCAAATGTTAAACCACCCCCACCCTTAAGCTACCATGATCTCACCTAAACCGGTTGAGAGATCACAAAACGAAACTAGGCTCAAAATTTCTTCACCATACCTTGAGGAGTTTTCCTGTCTCCACCCATTTGTTAAGGTCTTTCTAGAGAAAACCATCTCCACCCCCAACCGTTGGGAATTTTCCTGAGACCAACTCACATGGTTCCAAAATATTTTTCAATCCAAATATCAACCAAGAATGAATCCCATCACACCATGGCTATCCAAGAAATGACAAGGCAAGGCTGAAACCACTGTCAAACTAGGCAAAACCCATGCCAATGACAACAAATGAACTAAATAAACAAATGCATGTACCATGCTTTCACACCTCAGCTAAGAAATCACACATGCAACCTGTTACCTGCAAAATCCTCTTGCTGAAGTTTCTGATCCAACCCTCTCCTTGGTTTCCTTTTCTTGTCCTTTTCCTTCTTTTACTCTCCTTTTATTGTCTTTACTTGCTTTCTCCTCTTGGAACTCTCCCTCTCTCTCTCTCTCTCAAAACCGATCCAAGCCAAAAAATGACAAAAAGTTGTGTACTAATCCTTTGATGCCTTTTTATTATTGATGTCTCATTTTTCTTCATTTTCCTTCAATTTTCCTCTAATTTCATTAGCATCCAAATTTATGTCCCTTCACCTTCATTTTCACCTATTTTCCTTTATTTTGATAATTAAATGTCAACTATTGCCTCTTTTCCTTTGTCAATTTCCGTAGCCATAAATAAAACAAAAGTGATGCCCACTATAATGCTTTTCCCAACATTCAACTTGGAATAAATGTCCTGAGACATTGGTCTTATTTTTCTTTTATTATCCTTTAGTGCACGAAACTTTAACCTAGGGTTGTTACAGAACTAATGCTAATATCATCTAATAAAAAAAATCACACAATTAACATTGGTTTCACGAGAGGAGACTATACCATGCCTTGTGGCATTATTGTAATTAAGCACTGCTTGAGCAAAGCATAACATATGATATTCTTCCTAGCATGCCTCAAATTGTATGTTTTGGTGTTACATTTTGCTTTCTTCGTTTCTAAATTTTTTTAATTGCCAATAGCAAAGATTATGCTTGGTTTGCAAATTTTCCCCCATAGGGTGCTCACAATAGAGAAGCCTGTGAAGAGCTGGATCCAAGTTGAAGATGGCAAGTTCCAGTTTCCAGTAGGGGAAACCATGTTCACTTGTGGTGCAAATGATTATGTTAATACTATTAATAAGGTGATTCCTCTAACAGATGGATCTATCAGGACTACCATTGATAAAGGGTGTGGAGTGAGTATTTTACTTGTTCTTTTTCTTTCAGTTCATTGTTATTTGCATTACACGTTGTGATTTTTTTGTTTCTCTTCTTTTGATATCTAACCAATCTTTGTTCTTCCATCTAGATGATTGTCACTTATTGATTGTGTCAACCAAAGATCTGTAAGTCTACATCATAAATTCTCTATCTCAGGATCATGGTTGAGAAACATGGCCTAAAAGGTGTGAGTTGTTCTCAAATACAATTATAGATAACTTTTGAGTTGATTTGAATTATGTATGTGTTATAAATGGATAAAATATGCTTGAAATTGAAAGACTAGCAACCATTTTCTTCATTTGAAAATGTTGAATACTATGCTCAAAGGGCCTATTTAGCTATATTCTTTACATGTGAATTCCTTCATTGATAGATTGTGAATCTCTCTACCACTTAATATAATGAAAATGAGGATGTAAGAGTGTGCCTCTACTTGCATTGTCATCTATTGAAGGATTTATAGCAAGTAAGAGTGTGCCTCTACTTGGATTATCATCTATGTAGAATTTGTAGCCAAATTAGATATTCTCAACTAATCATCTATTATTCTATGTGATAATATGCATCTATCATCCCAACTTCCCTTTAGTTTCCTACAGATTCTGTTGCAGTGATTCTACGAAGAGGGAGGTGAACTTTGTATTTGTATCTCTCATGTTTAGGGTTGCTTTGTCTTAGAGGTTCTAAAGTATATCTCACAATGTCATGATTTTTAATTTAGTTAACATTGAGTAACCTTCAAGACCCCTTTGTAAGGCGGATGCATTGACGAGAAAGTAGGCCTTGGTGATCTATCAAATAATCCTCGTTTAAAGAAACTCTCTCATGGATGTACTAAAGCTCTTGATAGATTGTTAATTGTGTGTATATAAATGACCATGTTTGAGTTAATATCAACCTTTATTTAATCACTTACATTAGGCAGACAAATTGTAAGTGACCATACTGATCCTTTGAAACAACTACAGGTTGCTCATCGGGGAGATTATCTGCTGAACAGGAGTATGTTAACCATGCCCTTTGCACCAAGGGACACACATGAAGCACATGTGAAATTTACTCTCGAGTGGGTTATTCCAACAATGATGGGGATCATTTCGTCGTAAAGGATTCCATATCAGGCAAGAGCCTTTAACGTGGCTCATTAATCTCGATGTCTTGTTCCATGGAAATATTACGGTAATTGCTCAACTTAGCAAATCCCCCTGTAAGAGCTACTTTAATCCTGCGCAAAGTTCATGATGCCTAGTTTCATATTTATATCCTTGTGTGGATGCATTTGCATGTTCTTATTACTTATGGCCGCACATTGTTCAATACATATATTTGTTTAGGCAGCCTTCATGCCCATGATTTTAATTTTGGTAGATTGGGAATGAGGTCTTCGTGAACCTTGAGAATTTTGGCCACATTGTTTGACATTTCAAAAACGTTCTCTTCAATATGTTTTTGATCAAATTCATGCATTTTGTTGCCAGATGGCATGTGCTTGGTTGAAGTGGATAGGGTATCGAGGCTTGGTGGTTATTGGATTTTATCTGGCCTCCCAATAAATTGGAAAAAATATCATAGAGGACGGGAAAGAACTCCTGAAGACCTGAAACATAAGCAAGATGCTATTGAAGATGTTGCCAAACATTTGTGTTGGAAGAAGGTTGTTTAAAAGGGCAATCTTGCTATATGGAAAAAATCCATGGATAACATTGAATGCGTGGAAAATAGAAATATTTACAAGGTTCATCATACTTGTAAAATACAATCCTAATGATGCTTGGTATGTACTAACACCCATTTCTATCATTTATGCCGTGGTTATGAAAACTTGGTAATGTATTCATCATAGCATGCCAGTTTCCAATCTGGAACCATTGTAATATTTTGGGATTGAAGAATCATATCATCCCCCATGGAAATTCTTGGAATGAAATGTGTGAGAATGTGTTGTGCTATTTGACTTTATTATTTTTGTTACTAAGTGCACTATCTAACTATTTGATTTTCGTGTCCGAAATTTTGAATGAAATGTATATAAAGATGGAAACCTACATAACACCACTTCCAGAGGTCAATGATATCAATGCAATTGCAGGAGGAGCCTTAGAAAAGTGGTCGAAGAGTGTAATAGATGTTCGTCCTCGAATAAGTAATGCTGGAATTACTACTAAAAAATCCAATGAAAATTCTCAACTATGGAAAGAAAGAAAGAAAGAAAGTATTTTTAATGTCCACGAGGCTAAAAATAGCCTATGGGACAGATCGCTTCTCTATTTGGCTCTTGTATTCGGCCCTTTTCTTGTGAAGTTTTACAATGACCACTCCCAACTTATCGACAAACTCTTCGCTGAATAGCTTATCCCAAGAATTAGTTGCCAGAATACCTGCATAGTTTTCCCTGGTGTCTTTGAAGGCCTCACATTCTAGAATGAAATGTTTTTCTGTTTCCACTTTTCCGGAGGAGCAAAAAATACATACTCTTTCTTCCCACATTTCTTTTGGCCTTTTCCAGCGCCCTGTTTCACAACGGAGTTGGTGAGAATTAGTCCTTAATTGAGCAATATGAATTTTAGATCTCAAAAATATTAGCCCCTATATGCGACTATGCTTGTGAAACTTGTAGATTTGGTATAACGTAGCAACAAAACTTGTACCTTGTTGACAATAGAAAAAATGGTTGTAATTATAGAAATACAGAGGTATTTATAATAATAATTTATTAAAAATGTATATGATAAGATATAATAAGATGCTTGAAAGTTACAATGAGGCCCTGCTTATAAACCTATGCAGGTGACCTTTCATGAACAGGCATGTCTTTTAGACATGCCTTTTCAGTTAACTAATGACTGCTTAACATAATCCTATTTGATTATTTAGTAATTACATTTATTTGTATTTACTCTATTTTATACAGTATATTAGATTACATACGCCTTTTGCTGATGGTTATGAG